>JAJHUR010139862.1:10126-70007 GCA_027495735.1 Lutjanus campechanus | reverse complement strand
CAGAATGGATGAATGTAAAATGTATTTATCATGAGGCAAACATGGTGTTTCGGTTATTTTTTGAACATTTATTTAAATAAAATACTTTAACTTTTAATTGTAATGGACGCTGTAGGAGAGAGGAATAAGTTATTTGATACACATCAGAGGATTAATATCTCATTTCATGAAACAGTCTATACAAAAAATAATAAAAATTAAAAATGTTATAGTTATGGCAAAAAATGTTCATGTTTTACTGTGACTTGTTGTAGGCTCCTAAGTGGAGCATAAGGTTAAACCAAACCAAACTTAAGAAAACAAACACCCTTTGATAAGATTCGATATTGTGACAGTGAAGAAACATTCACATTTACATCCCGCTCTGTAAACCAGGACAGGATCATGCGTGATGTAGTCTGGACGCGGAGTTGTGTGGGTCTCCTCTCTGCTCTGACTGCAGCTACACCTGCTGCGCGAGGCTACTGTGAGACTGACCGCCTGTGAGAGCTTTGGGACGGGGGACGGGGGAGGGGCTCACGGCAGCATCCGCTGCTCGTTGAGGACAGTAACTGTCTGCAGAGCGATATGTGCTTTCACGTCAGAGTCTTCAAAACACTCGAAAAGTCTCATATAACACCAGAAAAATTAGCTAGATTTGTCGCTAATTGCATCGGACAAAAAAGTCGGCAAGAGGATTAGGAAAGTCGATAGATTTAGCGAGAAAGTCGCCAAGTTGGCAACACTGCTGCGCCGGTGTGCACTGTGCCCGTGTATGCCTGGTGGTGGGCGTGACCAAACAAGGACAAGATGCAGATGCATTGCTGATATTTTCAGCATTTGGCAGACAGATTGCACGCACCGTTGGAGGAATTGCCATGCATTTTGATAGTCCTATTGCCAACCCACTAACATTTTCGTCTCCTCTCGTCAACGAAAACAACAGATACGTCTCGTCATATTTTCGTCATCAAAGAGTTATGTTTAGCTCGTCACCGTCTCGTTTTAGTCATGAAAAAAAGGTGCGTTAACGAAATCATTTCGAAATAGATATTACTGAATGGTGCGCATCGGGGGGGGTTAGAAGTGGGTATACGCAATGCTGACTGAAAAATAAGTAACTACTCGACTACACCACTGGTTTCAAAGTTCTAAATTCCTGTATCATCCCAACACTATAACCTAATTATAAACAATTTATCAATCATGGGAGGTCTTATAAAACCGGAGTGGCTTATCTTATTTATTGCACTTATGTCCAGAATGCTGTAATTAAACTACATTTGTCAGTACATCGGCTTTTAACTACTGTTGATTCCATAAACAGTAAATATTAAAACTCAATAGCTCATGTGATCAGTTGGTTTAAAACTGACCCGATATCCACCACCCCGTCTCCATCTACCTGGGCGATTTCATCTCTTACCGGGGGAGGGAGTGATGTCAAAGGAAACCGGAGCTTCTTTTTTAAATCTCTGGTGACTCCGGATCGCTCCACACTGACTACATTATGGACGCCCCAAAATAACGTCGCAGGGAATTACGCGCGACGTCTGCAGCTTTAAATCTGCCCCAACTTCACTCCAGTCCAGCCAGCCATCATACCGGGGGGACTGAACAGCAGCTACCTTTCTCACAGAGAGCCGTACACTCACCGGGTAGAGAGAGGAGGGAATTATTGGAGCGAGAGAGGAGGAGGAGGAGAGAGAAAGAGAAAGAGGGAGGGAGGGAAACAGACGCACGGTGCTGGGCTGCTGGATTATTTGGGCAGAGCAGCGGCTGCAGCCACGGTGGATGTTACACAGTGAAGAAGACGACGAACGGAGCGGAGAGAGCTTGAATCTATTCACACTGCGAGTTTTATCAACGACGGCGCCGGGCAGGATGCTGCTGATATGGTGAGCTGTCCGCTGTCTGTGTAGTTTGTGTCAGTGTGGAAGACGCACGACTGAGCGTTAACTTCTTATGATAATGCATTCCCCTCAGTGGATCTGCGCTTATCCCTTCACATGTATGCGTCTGTCCATATGACTGACAGCTAGTGTGAGCCTTATCTGCCCTCCCCAGCGTGAGCAGTTAGTTGTTTTATTGGTGTTTCAGGTGATCCTTGCAGTGGAAAATCACTGATATTTCTATAATATTCTGTAATTGCATGTGTGGCAGTCTAGTGAGTTCATATTGATGTTAATTTAGCTGAATCAATGCTTTATTATCATCTGCCAAGCCTTTATAATGTTATTTGTATAGGAGCTTACAGTACAACATGACTGTCACCCAATAATGATCTTGTTGCTCTTTATTTCCTATATTAATTTCCATTGAATACACTTTTGTGCTGCTTATTATTACATTGCACCCCTCTCAAATGTACTGTGAGATTATTACAGTTCTTTTAGCTTTAGGGCGCCTCTTGAAAATGAGGTTTTTAATGCTGATGAGAGATTAAGGAGGCTGTAAACCGCTTGCTTTTCACTGGGGTTGGTGCCTGCATGCCCGGGGTTTGGTTTGGTGCTGGTGGTGCTCCCCCTCCAAACATGCTCAGAGGTATTTTCTCACGACTGAGCCGATGTGCCACCACCGGCACAGACAGAGCACACACACTGGATGGATATTTGATGCATGCAAAACACAAAGCAGTATGGGGATTTGTTAATGGCAGTCAGTCAGTCAGTTCAACCCGTTTTTGAGTGGGCTGTATGTGAATTTATGCAAAACTGCATGAACACTTTAGACTCAAATAGGCCACAGTGGATTATATGGGTGAATTCCTGTCTGTGGATTTCACTCTGCCAGCCTGTATCCAATCCATTTGGACAAATTCTGAAAAAGGTTATTGAAAATAGACATTTTTTGTTTGTAGTTGGTTTCCATGAAGCACAGTATGCCCAATTCAGCAGCCCACACGGTCTGCTTTCACCTGTGAGATGGAATGATTGCATACAATTGGTGTTTGACAGCTTTGCTGCAATTTTGATGTGATGTTTATATTTCTCTTTATGCTACTGCCACAACTCAATGACTGTAATGTGCTGTAATGTGCTGATGGCTGTGTGTGTATATGTGTGTGTGAGTGTGTGTGTTCGACAGTAGTCAGCAGTCTTGCTCAAACACTGTCTATGGCAGCATTACAGACCTCACTAGCTTACAAATCAATCATGCAAGTACTTTTACAGCAATTAGGTGAGAGTGTGTGAGAGAGAGACGGATATGTTAGAGGGAGAGGTACCATCATGTGTTCGCCTGATCTTACATATACAGTTTCTGCCTACAGTTTCTCTGCTATAGTGTTTCTGTGAAATACAGTAGATCTGTAGGGCTGCAACTAATGATTATATTCAATGTAAAGTAATCTCTTGATTATTTTCTTAATTAATCAATTAGTTGTTTGGTCAATCAGCCCAAAGTGGTGTCCTCAGATGCCTTGTTTTAGCCCACAACCCAAAGATATTCAGTTTAGTGTCGTAAAGGAGTAAAGAAATACAAAAAAATCACATCTAAGAAGCTGGAATCAGAGAATTTGGATTTATTTTCTTAAAAGATTACTCAAACCGAGTAATTGAATATCAAAATAATTGGTGATTATTGTAATGATCAGTTCATAATTGATTAATCATTACAGCTCTAGTTTCCATTAAAGATTAACCTGCAGCTTAATCGTCTAGTCCATAAAAAATTACATCCCAGATCCCAAAGTGACGTCTTCAAATTGCTTTCTCTGTCCAACCAACAGTCCAAAACCCAAAGACTCTTCATTTAAATGACAAAGAAAAGCAGACATTTAATTGATTATCAAAATAGTTCTATTATTAAAACCTGTATCCATATGGCATGCTTTGATTAAACATCTACATGATATTTTAATTACACAACTGATTGATTGCTTTGGTGCTTTTCCTTGGCAAACTGCGAGTATAAATTTTAGAGATGCTGATGGTAAAGTGAAGTGATTACAAGTTTCCATGTTAATGCCAAGCAAAAGGGGCAGAAATCTACTTGCCTAAAGTCAGCTTTTAATTGCTCCTGTACAAATTGTTTTAAATATTATTTATTTATAACAACAAAGCCTAAAGTTAATTGTCCTGTTTGATCTCGGGCTGCAGCGTCAATAGATTGTCAGAAAATAGTGAAATGTCCATCACAGTTTTTCTAGTCTACAAGTCTAAGGAGATGTCTTAAAGTGTCTTGTTTTGTCCAAAATCCCCAAATATTCAGATTAATATGATATTAAACAAAGAAAAGCAGGAAATCTTCTCATTTAAGATGCTGAAAACAGCATTTTCTAGCAGTTTGGAGGAAAAATTAGGATTAATATATTATCAGAATAGTTGAATGGTTTAATTCTTTTTTACCAGTGGCCCGGTCGGGCAAGTGAGTTGCCAGATATACTTGCCCAACATGGCATTTTACTTGTAAGCAGGCAATCCTCACTGTTGAGTCCCAAATTATCTTCTAAAATACCGATGCATGATGTTTTGAAGATTAGCATGTAAAAGTAGAATATGCAGGATTTGTCAGGTGTTGTTTGTTAAGGCACCAGAAAGATAGTTGTTTGTTAAATCTCATTCCCAGGTTGTCAAATACTGATGATCTGGGTTGGTGAAGCTTCCTGAACACAGTAAGATGATGAGAAAATAAGAAAATATAGACAGAGGGCAGGGTCTCCAGAGTTGCAGACACTGGTTGGGCTGCAAATAGTGATTATTTTTTATCATTGGTTAATTTGCTGATTGTTTTCATGATTAATCAATTAATCACTTAGTCTATAAAATGTTTAGAAATGTGAAAAATGCCAACCAACAGTTTAAAATTATTGGGCTTTACTGCCATAAATGACAAGAGGCAAATCCTCACATTTATGAAGTTGGAACCAGTAAATGTTTGACATATTAGAAACAATTAATCAATTATCAATAGTTTGCGATACATTTTTTTCAATAAACTAATTGATAAATTGACTAATTGTTGTAGCACTAGACAGACACCAGCACACTCTTCAAGTGGGTCAAGTGATGATTGAGAGACATTGTTTTTTATAGGAGTCTATGCGTTGTTATTGTTTTTTTGTTTGTTTGTTTGTTTGTTTGCTTTTTTTTTTTTAGGAAAATCCTGTGTAGTATGCCTTTAATGTAAAAATGTGTCCAGTTTTTAAATATGTCATCATGAGAGCTTCTTCTGCTGCACTCTGTCAGATATGTTTGGGCACATTAGGCCAAGTGGATTCCAACCTGTTTTACGACCGTAGCCTGCTACTCTCAGGTCAGAGGTGCCTTGTCACATGCCAGTCTGTGGATGAACAAGTGCTTTACCCCAGCTGATCTTCCACTGTGTTTGTTTGCTGTGTGTGTGTGTGTGTGTGTGTGTGTGCACATGTGTGTGCATGTACATGCGTGCTACTGCAGCTGTTCCTCCTCTCAGAGAGATTAAGTTTCACAAGATGTGATGGATGCCAGTGTCTGCAGAGCCAGCTGTGTGCATGTGTATGTGTGTGTGTGTGTTTGTGAATTACATGTTTGTCAGCGCATTTCTGTGAGCCTGTGCATGTATTCATGTATGTCGTAAACGTCCATGCCATTGCCCTGAGGGTTGGGTCAGGTTAGGAGAGGTGATGTTAAGGTCAGGGATGTTATGAGTTGGGTTGGTAATTATAGTGACTGCGCCTTCGGTTCCCACAGACCAGGCCAACGCAGTCTAAACCAGGAAGACACAAGAGCAGGTCAACAGAGCCAGATCGCTGCTCGGGTCAACTTGTCCTGCTGCGAACAAAGAACTCGGCCAAGAAAACAAAACATAACATTATACAGAAGAGAAAAGGTTGTTTAAAAAGTCAGACGTTTGGCTTATTTCTTGCCTGATCATGCAGAGGCGTGAGAAAATAAGCACTCCTACATTTTGTTTGAGTCACTGTGGCAATTGTAATTTTAGGGCTACTTCTCAAAAATCAAACTGCATATGTGCCGTTCCGCCAAATCAGCGCCCTTTCCATCTCCTGGACAATACATGCATAAGTATACATGAAAATATCTTTATAATACATTGTATTATCAAGCAAACTGTTGTGCACTTTGTCTTAATTGCAGTTTGAATATAAACCATGTAAAGCCTTAACAAAAACTACATATAACACTGAAAATAAAGGATTTTAGCCCACCCACACTCCTCAACTCTACACTTCATCATGAAATATAGTAATTAGATCCCTTAAAAATCTTTTTTTTTTCAATGTGTGACTCCATTCCCAGTAAGACATTTAAGTACAACTTCTCATAAGAAATTCATATGTTGGTTAAAAGACCCATTTTCGTTTTAGGTTTTCACTCAGTCCTGTTACCCTGACATGTACTCCCCTCTAAAATGTTGGGACATTAAACAAGTGACATGATCAACAAGAAATAGCATCATTTGAATCTCTTGAATGCCATTGAAAGACCAAAAGTAAATTATTTTACTCCATTTTCTCTGTTTTTGAACATATTCTAAATATGACAGAGAATGTATATCTCAATATTCATACCTTTCTTAGATATTATTATATATTTTCCATGTAGTTTTGATTAGTATTGATGCCATGTGGCTATATTTCATGTATCGTCCAATGCTATGCTAAAAACTCTGTCCTGTTGTGAAAAATGCACAATCTTGCATTTAGAAATCATGTGGACTGAGATAATTACCATTTTGAATAGTTAAACAGGTGTGTTATTAGATACAGTGCTGAAAAAAGATAAAGAATAAAGTTTAAAGGAGAAATCTGTAATATATTTACTGTAATTCATCATAAAATGATATGATATGATATGATATGTCATAAGAGATTAAGGAAACATGCTAAGTTGAAATACTCACTTCTCTATCCACACTACAGCAGCAGTGTCCTCCTTTGAAATTTCTATTCCAGGCTGGAATAATTGTTTAAGTTTGCCTGTTTCATGTTAATTAGAGTTCAAATTAATGTAAAATAAATGTGTGTTTATGAGTTGTGAGAAATCATCAATAAAATAAAGAGTAAATGTTTATAACAGTTAAATTGAGTAATATGTTAATGGAGTTTAGCAGGCAGAAGGCAGGCAGTCACTGAACTCTAACTCCAGAGATGAGGTGCAATGATTAGTTGACATAGACAGAAGAAGTCTGTCTGTCTCTCTCACAAACCTGGGTGAAAAATTCCAAATATGAGTTGTATTTTCTGGGCAACTAACGGATTAATTGTTTCAATAATCGGTGACTCATAGAGCTCAAAATAGTCATTAGTTGCAGCCCTATTCCAAGATGTGTATTTTTAGAGCATTGGGCTTCTGTTGTCAGAATAACTGGCTTAACTTTACATTATCAGACAATTGACAGTTATAAACAGCTCCAGTCCAACTTACAGTGTAGGACTTGTCTTCGCTTGTTATTGTCAATAATGTTGTGCTCATCTTGTTTCCTGCACTGCTCCTTGCTTCAGCCATAGATGGTATATTAAATAAGGCTTCAAACTCTTTTATATACCGCCTATGGCTTCAACTCAGTAATTTGGACTGCAGTACTGACTTTTGGACGTTGAATTGCGACACATTGCTTCTTTGATTTTGAAAAGTTACAACATGCGAATGGCACCGATTCAGAGCAATGGCTCATGTAAAGAGGCTATTTTGAGAGACAGGCCTCGAGGTGAAAACAGGCTGTAACAGTCAGAGTGGGCAGGCGTGGAGGTTCCTGCTGCAGCTACAGTTAGCCAGCATCCAGCTGCGTTTCTGCTTGCAAAAGTGATGGGATGTGGAGCCGAGGAGGTGGACGAGCAGCTGAGAGGAGTGGAGGAGACGCAGTGATGCTATTGATTTACATGGCAGTCGGAGGGGACAGGTTCCAATCTATCTCTTCTCTCCCTATCATCTGTCCGACGGTTCACCCGTGTCTCAGCCTGCCTGTCTTTTTCTCTCTCTGACTCCTAGGTTGCCCCCTGTGCTCACTTTCCCATACTCCTCCAACATCTGAGCCTGATCGATAGTATGTGTTCCTGTCGTCTCTCTGTTTGATCTATTTGTCCATTTTACGTCTTATTATCACTTTTCTTCCCTTTCGTCATCCCTCTCCTGCTTTCTCTCTGTTTTCATCCATCCATCACACCGTCACACCCACATACAGGCTGTGAATTAGTAATTAATAGCAAAGATGTCTTCACCTGTGGAGAGGAGCATATGGTGAGATATTAAAAATTTAACTTAAGACTTTCCTCACTTCATCTGTTCTCTGCTCAGGCAGGTTTGTTCTCTCTGTTCGTCTCCTCTCCTGTAGCTCTCATGTCTTCCTCTTTTGCTCTGTCTCGCCTTTTCAGAGTACAAAACAGCTGCTTGTTTCCTTTCTTTTTATTTTTATCAAAGTATTGTAGTGGCAGTATGTTGCAAGCAAACATTTTTTTGCTCACGGACATTTTTAGCAGTGCTCTGCTGCTTACTATTCCATAACAGAGACGCACTGGCATCAGATTTCCATATTTATTACATGTGCTGTGTGAGTGTGTGTGTGTGTGTGTGTGTGTGTGTGTGTGTGTGTGTGTGTTTGTGTTGGATTCTTGAGAGAACAGGCATAAGATATGGGGTATGTGTAATGAGGAACAGACAAAAATAGAGAGAATCAGAGAGATGAATAGAGAGAAAGAATCAGAGAGACAATGACAGAGACAGAGTTTGTGGTCGGGGCGATCCCTTCATCCACCCTCCTCCACCTCCACCCCTCATGTTCCAATCAGAAGGAGACACTCTGAAGGAGCCAGGCACGACCACAACAATGCCATTTTTCCAACCACACTTACACACACAGACAGACACACAATCTGAGCCAAACATGTTCAACCCTCCGCAGTCGAGTTTCCCTCCTTTTCCCCACTGAATCTCTGTTTCTTCCCCCTGTCATCCTCTGCTGTTACACTCTAAGAAATAAAGGTGCTAACTAGAACCATAAAGGGTGCTTTGGATGGTCAGGAGAACCATAGGAGAACCCGTTTTGTTTCCTGGTAGAACCTTTTATAAAGGTTCCACTTGGAACTCTCGCAGACAGTTCTACTCGGAACCCAACATAAGGAGTTATACCTAGAACCATCTGTGAAAGGTTCCACCCAGCGAGAGGTTCTACAGAGAACCATTCTATGGAGTATTGGTTCAAACCAGAATCCTCTCTGGAGGTTCTATCCAGAACCTTTCCACCTTCTATGGGGCCAACAAGAACCCACAAGAACTTTTTTTTATATTCCAAAGATTTTATCTGAAACCCACAAAGAGGGTTCTACAGAGAATGTTTTTACATTCCAAGGGTTTATCTAGAACACACTAAGGGGGTTCTACAGAGAACCTTCTTATAGTCCAAGAATTTTATCCAGAATTCCAAAGGATTTGTCAAGAACAGAATGGGAGGGTTCTACAGAGAACCTTTTATGTTCCAAGGGTTTTATCTAGAACCCACCCACTGTGTTTTATCAAGAACCCTTTTATATTATGGTTTAAAAAACAGTTCTACAAGGATTTCAACAGTCCTTATAAAACTCTTTCTTCTAAAGGGTTCTTTGGATGAAAAGGGTTCTGTGTAGAACCTCAGCCTGTCAGGAGGAACCCTTTTGGAACCCTTATTTCTAGAGCGTATATCCTTTCCCTGTCTCTTTCTCACCCATGCTACGCTCCTTCTTCTTCTCCCCCCGCTGTCTTCTATCCCCGTGGCACGCATGATGGTTTGACATAGCAAACTGGTGCCAGACCACAAAGCCTTATTTTCCCTCTGCAGTTTTTTCTCCTCTCTCTGTCTTTCTCTCCTTCTATCTGTCTCTCCTTTTCCCTCCTCCTCCTCCTCCTCCTCCTCCTCCTCCTCCTCCTTACTACTATACAGTTTAATCTGCAGCGGGGGCTTAGTGGCACGGCTGCAGGACTTCCACATCACTTCTTTCTCTCTGCCAGAGGATTTGCGGCTGTTTGCAGCCGTTCTCCTCTGGCCCTCTCTGCCCTACGCCCTCTGTTCTCTCCATTTTCTAAAGCTATTTATTTGTTTAATAATTTATTCATTTTCATTTCCCTTTTCAGTTTTGGCTTTGGCCCTGTTCCTCTTATATCCTCTCTTATCTTCTCCTCCCTTCTCTATACAGTGGCGCCTGTGTGACATGTGTTTGCATTACGTCTTATTACTCCCCTCTTTAATCACTGTCCCATCGACACAGCCGTAAAACTCAGTTGATGTCTGTGAAATCGCTGTCATGGGTTGGCTTTTTCCTCCAGATCCAAAGATAGGGCTCTCAGCCAGTGTTTGCTTCAATTTTTGAAGCGACAGAATATGTACCGTTATTCACTTAAATTGGCCGTCATCCAAATCTTTGTTTTTTGTTCTTTATTTTTGCTTTTGGCAACATCTTTTGCTCTAAATGGTCACTGCTGTGGTACTTTCCCAGAGATGACATGTCCATCAAACATTGTGGGCAGCTCTTTAAAGGGATAGTTCAGATTATTTGAAGTGGGGTTGCATGAGGTACTACTATAGTTGATGATGGAATCCGAATGTTTTCATGGCTTTACCTTGACAGCCTTTTCCAATGCAGAACTGCAGTTTTATAAGCCAAATATTGCTCTCTCCAAACCCACCAAACTCCATAGGTGAAATGAGTCATTTTAACTTGCAGAACATGGGTTTTGCTGCTCTACTGCCTTGATCTGTTAGTTTGTTTATGTTATCGTGTGACTTCAGTGAATCCAAACTATTCTTTTAAAACACAGAACTGACACAATAATACAAACAAACTAACCAATCAAGGAAGCAGTAGACCAGCAACTTCCATGTTGAAAATGACTGATTTTGCCACTGGAGTATGATTGGTTTGATGAAGGCGATACTTGGCTTATATTGCGTTGAAAAAGGCTGTCTGACTGCAAGGTTAGCAGTGAAAATATTCTAAATATAGTATAGTTCCAATGATTAATCATTTATGAACCGGTTAGTAAATTAATTACCAACTATTTTGATATATGATTTACTGTTTTAAATATTCCTTTAAGAATAAAAGTCAAAATTATCTGATTCCAGCTTAATAAATGTGAATATTTTCTGGTTTCTTTACTCCTTCATGCAAGTTAACTGAATTACTTTGGCTTGTGGGCTTGTGGGACATTTGAGGATATTATCATGGGGTTTGGGAAACAATGATTAGCATTTTTCACTATTTTCACTAAACATCGATAATTGAGAAAATAATTGACAGATTAATTGTCAATTAAAATAATTATTAGTGGCAGCCCTAAATATATAGCATACACTTCAATTGATATCGAATTTTTTAGGCAGCTAAAATACGACCCCGTTGACAACAGTACATTATTCAGCTTTTGTGCTGCTTCTCCTAATTGGGGCGGGGCGACCGCCATCTGCTGTAGGTAATATACTGAGTATGTATAAGTACATCATACAACCCCACTTCAAATAATCCAAAAGTCCCTTTCTCTGTAACTGGAGCTCCTTTCTTTATTGAGCTGCAGTAGCTATCATTGCTCTTCTCACCACCTTTGGTGCTTCAGAAGAAAGATGTATCACTACATATGCCAGAGGATTTTTTTGCTTCTTGGAAAACGCTAACCACCTCCAGGTGTTGAGGACAATAAATATAAAAGCCTTTCATGTGTGGAGTATGAATCACTATTGTGTTATATCAATCAGTGAAGGAGTAGCAAAACAGACATTTATATGAACATTTTTCACGCATTAATACTTGAGGCTAAAGCAAGGAATTTTCCAGTCCATTATACGAGTGCAGAGTGTTTGCTCTGTTTCCTCTGTGGGAGTCTTTACCTCCGCCGTCCCTGCTGTGGCTTCAGTCCTTGGCTCCGTCTCACAACCTCTCCATTCACAGACGACAGGGCCAAGCAGCAACTGGACGCCTTAAAATGGCTCCCACCAATCACCCACTTCACATTAATTCTATTAGTCTCTCTTGTAACTCCTAATTTTCCTGCCTGTCCAGGATTAGCCCTCACCATTGTTTGTGTGTAGATTTGTAATTAATGACTTTGATTGTGTTTTTTGTTTGTTTTTGCCTATTGAATCAGGATAAGACTGTTGAGCTGAGCTTTTTTCTTTTGTCCCTTCGTTTATCCTCCATCCTGTTGTTGTTCGTTTCCCCTGTCCTTCTCTCTGGGGGGCTGAGAGTCCAACACAAATCCCATTTCTTGTTGTTCGTGTTCAGGAATTATGTTCTGCCTCCCCATTTCCCTCAGACTCCCTAAGGCACCTGGGATTAAATGATGTGTGATGTTTGTGTGTGTGTGCAGTATTTCGCAGCCTTTACTGTTACTCTTGATTGTGTAAGGGCTTTCTGTGTGTAACGATCACAGTAAAGACTGACCTCTGATGAGGTGTAAAGCTTTACACAATGTGAGTATCGGTGTGCCGTGTGAGCTGTGAAAGTGTGTGTGCATCTGTTTGTGACCACCCCTGTGCACGTGTACGTGTGTGTGTGCACGAGGATGAATAATCTCTTTACAAGCACCAAACATTTGAAATTACTAGACATGCCCTGTTCTCGGAAGACAGAACGCCACAGGCTTGAATGCAAATTTACAATCCTGACCTGAAATGTCCTGCCGTATCTGCTGGATTTAGATAAATGCCTTTCATTTATTTGGTTATGAGCATGTGTGTCAGTGTGTGCATGTGAATGGCAGCCACAATATATGTATAAATTTAAGATGGGCGATGTCTACTGAATTGACATATGACAGTGTCCACAGTGAAACCAGGTAACCAGGCGCAACAAGTGAATGGAACCAAAATGCAGACAGAAGCAGAGCTGGTGCAGTTTAAATGATTTAATGTGCTCAAATTCACTAACAAAGTCAAAGTAGAAAACTTTACGGAAGCTCAGGCAGACATGGGTCACACTCTGATGGCAAACAAATCCAGACATAGGGCTGGGCGATATATCAATATAAAAATTATACCGATATATTTTTAAATGTGATATGGAATTAGACTATTTCATATATATCGATATAGTTCAAATTTGCGCTGTGATCCTTGCTCTGCTGCGCTGCTGACCGGAGCTCTCTGCACTGCTCCGCGCGCCCTCGGCCCTCCTCTTTTGTGCACAGAGGGGGGGAGCGGCAGAAAGAGACACTCCGGCACTCTTCAACAAGCATGGAGGCAGTGTTGCCAACTTGGCGACTTTCTCGCTAAATCTGGCGACTTTCCAAATCCTCTTGGCGACTTTTTTTGACAAACTTTTTCTGGTGTTTTGGAGACTCTGACGTGAAAGCACGTATCGTTCTGCAGTTACTGTCCACAATGAGCAGCGGGTGCTGGCGTGAGCCCCCCCGCCAGCTGCAGTCAGAGCAAAGAGGAGACCCACACCACTCCGTTGTTTAGTTTTCTTAAGTATGGTTTAGTTTCTAACCTTATGCTCCACTTAGGAGCCTACAACAAGTCACAGTAAAACATGAACATTTTTTTTGCCATAACTATAACATTTTAAACAATTTTTTGTATAGATGGTTTCATGAAATGAGACATCAATCCTCCGATTTGTATCAAATAACTTAATCCTCTCTCCTACAGCGTCCATTACAATTACATGCAAATTTCCAATTATGCAAATTAGGCGATGACGTCATTTAGCGCACCTTACGGAGCTTTAATTTCAAAAAAGGTACTCCTGTTGTTATACAGTATTTATGTTTACATTTTATTATTTGAACAACTGAGCATTTTTTCATGAACCAGGTGAAGAAACCTGTTTATTATTTATTCATTTGATTTTGCCACTGTTCACTGAAATAGCCGGTTTCAATAAAACTACTTGTGACAGGTCATATTTGGCTTTGACTTTGAACATTTGCTCTCACTTTGCGGAAAAAATATTGGGATATATATTGTATATCGACATTCAGCCTAAATATATCGGGATATGACTTTTGGTCCATATCGCCCAGCCCTATCCAGACGTGCAGGCAAGACATCCAAAGTCCAAAAAAATCCAGAGGAAAGTCCAAATCCACAAGGAAATATGACAGGTGAAACTAATGAAAAAAGGAGGGAAAAACTTAAAAGACAAGGCAAGAACTTCAAAATAAAACAACTTATCTAAAACCCTAGACCATTAGCCCTTTTCCATACATGTGCTGGCTCAGCTTGACTTGGATTGACTCGCGACATCAACCCAGCATGGCAGGGATTTGCATCTCCATTATAACAGGGCTACCTGCCTGTAGATGTGTCTTTTAACTGAAGACGAACTTGATGAAGCTTGAGTCAAGCAGCTGCAAATTTGTGGATATGGATTCGCCGTTATTTTGTTTTTTAAACTCTTATTATGAAGCAGCAAAATCAGGAAATGTTGGATTTTCATCAGCATTTACTTCACTTTTTACTATTACATGAAACATTAAAATAAAACAGACACCTGAAAGTACAGCTACACAGGAAAGAAACTAAACTTCAAACCACAGAGATTCAGTTAGAAGCTACAAAAGTACTGAGAGCTGAGCACATGCTTTTTAAAACCTCTTTCTCTCTGCTCTCCTGCACACAAGTTGAATCTTGCAATACACACTTGTTTGGGGAGGAGAAAGGAGGGACGTCACTGCAGCCCACAGAAAAGAGACGCCCCATGTCACTAATGGGTTGGCCTAACTGAGCAGGTTCATAAAGAAAATAATAAGCAGGACATGGAGATGTAGTGTGATGACCAGTAGCAACAGCTTCTTTGTATTTTCTCATACACATAACAACACAACTTTGCCAACAACTCCTGCCTTACAGCAACTCTGCAGGGACACATTACTTCAAATACAGAAGATTTTTAAATCAGAATGTTGCGATGGTAGAGGGCTCAGTGGTCAATGACCATCAGCCAACGGCTATGCCATTGTCTATCAGCCCAACCCTACTGCGAATGTTCAGCAGAGCAGGTCTGCTCATGTTTATGTCTCTTGGAACATTACTTGACCGTAATATGATATAGTGTCAAAGCCAGTGAATATAACACACATAAAAGGAACACTAGTATCATCTGACAGTGCCTTAGATAAAGACATACCAACAGACAGTCTTTGCATAATTACACTGTGCCCATCCTTCACCTTGTAAACATGCACTATGAAACCATTTCCTCTCCTCTCTAATGTATCTCAAACCCCTTACTCAGCACTTCCACAACTACTCCATTCCTGGACGGCCTTTAGACACAGGAAGTGCCTAAGCAGGTCTCTCAATATTGCAATATTAAATTATACCCGTCATTTAATACATCCCCTGGTGTAGAGATTGGCATCGTTTTCCCTGTGCATCCTCTGAATCTCCCGGCCAAAGCAAAGAGACACCTAACCAACTGCCGGCCTCCCCCGTGCCTTTCATAAGAAGCCCCTGTAATAGGTTTATTGAAAATAACAAGGTTGTCTTCTAGAGTTACAGACGGGGCTCTGCTCCTGTCTCGGCTTGAACGTCAATAAACTGTAGAGTTTTTTTTTCAATGGAGCCGCCTTAAAGCTTCTAATAGAGGTGTGCAGCGTATGAACACTGAGGATCGTGTTTTTTATGTGTCCTCCTTCTTCTTGTCATTAATGCAAAGACATTTTCCTCAATTTCCATTGAGGTGAACAGTGCAGTCAGTCAAATCAAATCGATGATACGCGTCTATAATGCATTATAGACATAATGTTTATAGCAATGTATGGTTTTAAGTAGGGGTGTAACAATACATGTATTTGTATTGAACTGTTTCGGTACGCGACGTTCAGTTCGGTACAGGGCTGTGCACGGGTGAGTTCACGGGCCGAAATTTTTTTTTCTTCTGGCTCACGGGCCAGAAGTTGCGTGTGTTTACGTTCCGCCGCTAACATGTGCAGCTACACGTGCAGCTACACCTGCAGCCCGTGCGCATGATGGCTACTGCTAGCAGTAAACCGGAGCTTGAAGACCCTCCCCTGTCGCTAAAGTCTCCTGCTTGGGAACACTTCGGCTTCCTGGTTAAATATTGCAACGGAGAAAGACAGGTGGATAAAACGAGGGCGGTGTGCCGACACTGATCAGCTGAGATCAGGTATGTCTCCGGCAACAGGACAAATATGCTAACTCACCTAAAACGGCACCACCCGAGTGTAAATATCACCGCTACAAGAAGAAAAACCAACATCGTGCAAACGCAGCTGACCTCGGCATTTAAGCAGCCTCTCCCTGGCAATTCAGATCGGGCCAAAGCTATAACAAGAGCCATTGGAGTTTTTATAGCAGCGGATCTAAGACCATATTCAGTTGTTGAAAATCCTGGTTTTAAACACATGCTCAAGGTGATTGAGCCCCGGTATGAAGTACACCCAAATGAACAACAAGAAAATTTAGGTTTTGCTTTTTGTTTCCATACTGTATCGAAAATGAACCGAACCGTGACCTCAAAACCGAGGTACGTATCGAGATTTTTGTGTATCGTTACACCCCTATTTATAATGCATTATAGAAATGGGCATAATAGAAAATGTTCCCAAATCGGTTGATGATTTTGCATTAATGAATTACAAGGACACAGAAGATATAATACAACACAATGCATTATAGCAGTGATTAATTCATTATAAAATGTAATATCATATTACAAATATGGGAATTTTAATACAGTATGATCTGTTCCAAAGGTGTGACATTTGACCTTATAAGTCGTTATGAAATGCTTTTTAATGTCTAATGATTATTGTTAGAAAACATTGTTAATATTTATTTGTGCTTATAACTATAATTATACAATTCTGTGAACATTGTATAAGATAATGCATTATAGACATGTGCGTCATAGGTTACTACAGATTCTATCTAGAGAAGAAAAGCAATAACGTAAATATGCAGCAAACCAAAACACATAATACTAAAATGGAAAAAGAGAAGGAATTGTGCTGCTGAGATTAAAAAAATTAAGTCGGGTTTATGAGGGCAAGAAACAAATTTCTCTCCATCAGCTCCAACCTTCTGTGTTGCTGTTCAAACCCCCCAAACACTAGAACATTTAATTAATGTATTATAACAAATTCTTGCTTTTGTGTCCGACATTTTAGGAGACACAGAGAGAGCTTATTAAGCTGCTTCCGGTCATCAAATAAGTTAATTATATGAATTTAATTGGCCCTCAGTTGTTGTAGCTGTGTGTGTGTGTGTGTGTGTGTGTGTGTGTGTGTGTGTGTGTGTGTTTTTTGAGCGACACAGTGACACTTCAGTCAGGTTCAGAAATCAGTCACAGCACAGATTCATCCCCTCCTCTCTGCACAGCTCGTCACCTCCTGACCCTAAAACTGTCTGTGCTCTCCAGTGAGGGTGTGCACATCTGCGTGGACGATGATGGTGGTTCGCGTGTGTGAGTGTGTGTGTTGTCTCCCTTTTTTCAAAGAAAGACAGACAGACATAATAGGCCAGTGTCAAAACCATGACACACACATATATGTGCGCAGAGTTAAAGGCACTAAAACGCAGGATTATAACGTAATCTGACATTTCTTGGCTGATATGCTGATTCACCGATTAGAAACCAGTCTGCCATGCCAGCAGCGTGTTTGTGTGAGAGAAGAAGAGACATAATGACAGATAATGTGTTTTTGTGTGTGTGTGCGTATGTGTGTATGGGGGGTGATTTATTTGCAGGCAAGCTTAACGTATGCCGCCTGCTAGACCACATGAAAGAGAACAATCATCCGAATGAGAATTGCAAAGCTACATCTCTCTCTCTGATTGGAATTCAGCGAACAGTCAACCTCCGTATTGGCTTCAACTCACACAGGCAACACACACTCTATTACACGCACACGCACACAAGCGAGGCACTTTATGATAAGCTTTCTTACCCCAAATGGACTGCCTAACTCATGCATGCACACAAGTACACACAACCACACAAGCAGCATACATTAAGCTTGCTCAACAAATTGGCTGCCCCACACACACACATACACGCAGACACGCGCACACACACACTGCAACACAGTGATATTTTTCTTGCTGTGGCGTGTGCTCATTGTAAGCAGCCTAGCCGCGCCGCTCTGCTCTCCTCATAGACTATTTAGCTGCTTCTCTGCTGCGCTGGGTGGCAGCCAGTAAAATGGTGGCACTCATTGTGGAAGGCTGCTGGCTGCCATTGATTTGGCCCAGCAGGTCTCTGAGGATACACACTGCTGTCCTGCCAGCCAGGCCCAGGGAAGGGGGGGACTGTGGTGCGTGTACGCCAGATATAAAAAGAGAAGGGACTGTAAAGTGCATTTATTGGTGTGCGCACTCAGCGGTGCACTGTATGAGGACAGCAGCAGCTCTCTCGGCGAGACCCCGCTCCGCACTAACTATATATTCCGAACTGTTTAAACCCCTTTGGGAAAACTCGAGGAAGGTCCAGAGCGATCAATTAGCTGTAATGCTTTTGATGTGATTTGTTGTGTTTACCCATAGAGAGGGAAGGAGGGACAACAGCTTGTTCAAGAAAAATGCTCTTTTCTGGGATAGTCCTCCATAATTTGCTGTCATCTCCACTCCTTTTTCCTCATTTTTTTTTATTTCCCACACTTCGATTCCTCAGACAAGCTTTGGAAAACAAACAAAGGGAAGCTGGCATCAGACTATAAATAATGCAGACACACAGATTGGGGTCAAATGCTTTGGATTCCACAACACATACGTACGCCTGAATGGGGGCGCACATACACACACAGATTCACATTAGCCATCCTCATTTTTTTTCCCCCTATAAGCAATATTTATTCCCCAGTGAGTAGTCAGTGTGATAATTAAGTGCACACACACACACTCGTTACACACTTTGACATATACAGCCAAGCACACACTGAGTGTACACGCACATACTCAGGCTGTTTACTGCCTTGATGTCCCTCGATGACAAAGCGTGACAAACAAGTCTGTTCAGAACACATTTTGGTCTCGTTGCGTCCCCCCACCACCACCCTCCTCCACCCCTCTCTCCTCTCCCCCTCTCCTTTTCATAACTCCGACAAGGGCAACTCAGTCATCCTCTCCATCCACAGCTCCTATCCATCAGCACGCTGCCATAACCTGCCGCTGCTCTGTGATAGATGACTTTTCATGTGCTGATGTATTGGCCTATCAGACTTTGAGGAAGTGACAGATTAGATCATTATGTGCCTTTATGATTATGAGTCTTGTTTTTTCTTTTATATATTAGTATTTGTCCGATGCAAGTTTGCGTTTTGTTATATAAGAGGCATTTTTAGTGCTGTGTACTTCTAAGGAGGGCGAAATGGAGGAGAGGAGACTTTAATACATAAAACAGCATCTCTTTTTAAGGAAAGAGAAAGAGCTTTTGAAGGAGACACCTTTGTATGCCCTCACAATTTCTCCACCAACTACTGTTGGTAGAGAAATCATTGCTTTTAAAGTGGATTTCTTCAAGTGTGTTATTCAAAAATTGCTGCAAAATAGTGAGTGAAGAGAGGAGCTCTTTGATTCTTCAGCACTGACACTGAGACCTGATATGTATCATTGATTTTATAAATGGATGCAACAAATTCTAGGATCAAAGTCCATTACACAGTTATAGTTACATACAGCTGTGCCAGTGTGATGCCACATCGTCTACATTCTTACTATGTCTATCCAGCCCTCAGCCAAGGCTTTAGCCATGTACAAGCTATGGCTTTTTTACAGCTGTCTTACCCTTGAAGTTTATCTCTTGTGGGAAATTGCACAGGTATAGAGCATTGAGTCTAAAAGTGATAGTGGCTCTGAATACCTCCTCTGATTGATATTCTTACAGTAAGTACAGCTGGGAAAGGGCAGGGCAAAATATATGATAATGGTTTGCGTTGTTGGCCTGGCATTGCCTTCAACAATCTGAATCAATAAATCTGTGTTGCTTCTGCTGTGGTGTAATGAAAAATTGAGCGACATCCTTCCCAAATTGTTAACAGATATCAGCATCCACAGGAAAAAAAGTTTAAGATACTTCAAACAACATATGTGGCTCCTGAAATGAAAGCTGTATTACCATTCATTGTTTTGTTAACAGGTTTTTGGCTGGATTCTTTTTGTTGTCATTTTGACTGACATTATTGACAATGAACTCACTCGATGGGCATGGTTTATAACTACATTTGACTGTGGAAACAGCAAGACCTGCACAAATGTTGATTCATAAAACTGCATCAGATCTGTGAGTGTGTGATCTCCTTCCTACTTTGATGTGTATCTGTGAGCCAGCTCCTCAGTAGAATAGGTGTGTGTTTTCCCTCAGTCCTTCATTGTTTATAAGGGAGCATCTTTTTTCAGCTGTGCATGACACACAGCATTATATTTACCAACCTGAATGGAGCGATATTGCTTTAATGAACCCTCGGTGAACTGTAGTCACACTGTGCTGCTAATCCTGTGAAGAGAAACTGATGCAATAGACTTGCATTGCTTAAGCTGAATCGGTCATTAATGCCATATAGATATAGATATCTATAGATAAAGATATCTGCTTCTCTTTGAAGGTCTGCTAATCTCATGTATGTAATAGATTACATTGATACGATGGTCCTGCTGTAAGAGGCTTTGAATTGTTTACATCGATGTGTATCTTGGTCTCCTGCATGCCTGTGGCTTTGGAGACTGTTTGTATTTTGTACCTATATGACCACGAGCAGCACATCAAACAGCTGACTCTCCCGCCTCGAGGTGATGCATTCTGAAATATCTGGATGCAGCTGCTGCATGTTATGAAGTTTTCTTCATCTCTAACCCTGAAAAAACAAGCACTGATACTGAAAGTGTGCCCAGTGTCAGAGTATCATATTGTATCCACATCATTATTGGATTCAACTTGGATACATAAGCCACTTTTTCTTAAAGAGATAGTTTGGATTATTATTGTTATTATTTAATGTGATGTTGTATGAGTCACTTATGAATGGTTAGGGTATTACGGACAGTAGATGAAAGTCGCCCATATTTTAGCCACCTAAAAAAATCAGTTAAAGTGTATGCTATATTTAGAATATTGTAACCACCATCAGACAGCATTTTCAGACAGGAAACTGCTATTGGAGAAGCCAGATATTGTTCTCTTCAAACCAACCAAACTCTGTAGGAATCCTTTTAAAATACCTGTAACACAAACAGACTAACCAATCAAGGCAGCAACAGACCAGCAACTCCCATGTTCTGTGAGATAAAATGACTGATTTCACCTGTGGAGTTTGGTAGGTTTTCTGGTCAGAACAGGTTGTCTGATGCTAAAGTATAGTCTAAGTTATAGCGTACACTTAACCTGATGTTGATATTTTTTAGATGTATCTTTTTAAGTGGCTAATATACCTTTTGTATTTGTACTCCTTTCAGCTTCTCTAAACTGGGGGCACACCGACTGCCATCTACTACAGGTTATACACTGACACCGACACCATCAAGTGCCACTTACAACCCCACTTCAAATAATCTGAACTATTCCTTTAACCTAACCCTGAAATCACTTCCACAAGTGATGCACGGTTTAAGCAGTCAAAAGCGATGGAGCTGCTGTTTGACCTTCTGTCGAAACAGTTTATACAGTGGAGAATATTTACAGTACATGTGCAGTGTTTAATGCTGGTCTCATTCAGCCTATAGGCTTTCTCCCTGACCCCTGACTCCTAAATCCCCTCCAATGGCGCAGTGTCATGATTGATGACGTCATTTGGAGCATCAGGGATACATAGAAACGAGGACACGCTTTGATAGACAGCAGCTTCTATGCATCCATCTTTCTGTAGCATGTGTGTGGTGTGTCCATTTATCAGACATGAAGCTGCGAGGTAACACGCAACATTTCTGTCAGGCTTCATCATCACAGAAGTAGTGATTGTAGTTCTCTTATTACCAACTAAGAGCACGGGTCTACTGTATGTTGGTGTGCTCTGCATGCCACATGTGTGTGTGTGCAAGAGAGGGAAAGCTCCCGATGGTACCCCCTTCTCCTCCTCAGTATTCTCTCCATGGCCCCTAGTCGCTTCAACTGTAAGACAAGCTCTGCATCGCTGTCACTAGCCATTATAACGTATACAGCACCATACAGTGCTTCTCCCCTCTGAGGCCTACAGATCAAACACACACGCAAACGGAGGGAAACACATGCACATATGGTCCATACTGTATTCATGCATGGCATCACACTTCATACACTATTCTGACTCTCTGGCTCCTGCTTGAGTTCACTTTCCCTCATCTTGCAGTTTTCTCATACTCTGATTCACAGTAGTGGAAAGTTAACTGGGTACATTTACTCAGAGTGCTACACCTAAGTACAATTTTGACTTAGTTGCACTTAACTTGAGTAGTTAGTAGATGCTACCTTATACTTCACCACATTTTGGAGGGAAACACTTTAGTACAGATTTAGATTTTATATGCCATCTGAAGCAGTGTAGCTGCAACATTGTAAGTCCAACCATAGTCACATTTAGTCATCCCTTTCTGCAGTCAAATACTGTATAATGTCAAAATGTTTTTTTTAATGTATTGTTAAGAGGGCTCAACAATATCTACTGTCTGATTACCCAGGCCAAATTAAAGTAACTGCTCCCATGATACATATTTACACTTTGTTTTTCATATGGATTAAAGAAACATGGTATGTGTCAATCAATGAGCTTTAGTGGTGCTGGTAGGTGGATTTAGTTGCATTCAGATGAGGGTTTTGTGATGTCTACCAAATTGGCATATGATATCCACAGCAAAACATTGCAATGGACGATATTGTTGTGGGACTAAAAAGGTCGCAGCAGCAAATGTCTGTATGTTAGATGTGTTTGAAAAGAAAGTAATAAACACAATAAAGAGATGTAGTGCAGTGACCTCCAGCAGCATCAGCTTCTTTCTCTATTTTCTCTCCCACATGTCAAACATGAAAAAAACTCAGTGGCAACTCTGAGGGAGGGGACACACAACCTCAAATACTGAAGGCTTTTAAATCATGATGTTACAGTGGTAGATGACTGTCAGCCATTGTGTATCGTCCATTGGACCAACCCTGCTTCAGATAGTCAGGCTACTTGTTTCTCTCAGTTTGCAGTCTTATTGCGAAGCTAAGCTAACTGGCTGCAGCCTTATATTTAATGGATGGATAGTGAGTGGTATCTGCCTCTCTGCCAGAAAATGAATAAGCAAGTTCCTATTTGCTTTAAGTAGAGCCTGAGTACTTCTTCCACCACTCCTCTGCTCTCTGAATAATATCCTTCCTTCACTTTCTCTTTCACTTTCTCTGAAAAGTCTCTCAACAAATTTGCAGTAACATGCATCACTGACAGATCTATAAGACACAAGGCATATTTTTAAGTCAATAAACGATGAGATTTAAATCTGTTCAAGTCTACAGTAGTCTTACTCATGGTGCTCAAATAAGTAACCCTGCTGTTATATAACGTGCTGGATCCAGTTGAGACAGATGGAGCACTGATAGTAGCAACCAGAGCTTTTTTGGAGAAATCATGTCAGTCTGTCCATCTCTTCTGCTGGCCTGTCCTGTCTCTCTGTCTGTCTGTCTTCTTTTTACACACACCATCTTCAAACCACACACACACAAACATACCAAGTCCAAACTTCCTTCCTCAATGACATCATTGAGTTGTGGTGCCCCCAGCGGCAGTGAGCCTAGGAAGGATGGAAGCGCTGGCCCTGGTGCTCGGATGTCTGATTTGATTCACCCTGACAACCAAGGACCATTTGGGAGCCCTGTAACCACGGCAACTCCCATCACAACATTCTGGGTGGTTGGTCTACGGGGCCAGTCAGGGCCGGTGTTCCTTGCATCCATTTTTAATGGCCAGTGTACTTAGTCGTTCTTCCTGGGCCTGTCTCCCTGCGGTCCCATCTCCAAGAAGGAGAGGCAGCCGCACTTGGTGGAAAAAGCCCCCATTACATATTTATTGTCCCCAGTCTTAATTACTGAGCCAGAGGGGATGTGGGTTTTGCTCGCTCTCTCTGCTGTCTCTCTTTTTAACTTGGAGGGATGAGATCTTCTCTTTCCTTCTGTCTCTTTTCTCTCTTCCTTCCCTCCAGTTGTCAGACCTCCGTCCTTCTAAGCTATGCAACTTCAACTAACCACCAATGGAAAATATGAGGTTTTGTGTACACTGTTTTCTCTGCAGCTTGTGGCATATGGGAATATTCCAAGTAATGTTCACATATTCCTGCTGAAAGCAGTGTAAAAGTGAACTGTTGGGTTGATTTGGACACAGAGTCACTGAAGATACGTTCACAATTGACTGTTAGAGAGGGTGAAGGGTGGTTGAGGCGGTGTCATTCATGTGTCTGTTCATGAGGCTTATATAGTGTTGGGGCGGGGGGGACCATAGCTCCAGCATGTCACCGTGCAGCCATGTTTCAGGTCCAACTGAAAAATCTCGGACACAGATTGTGAATAGATTTAATTCAGTACTACACGGTTCTAAGTGTGTTCACATGTTTTCAACAACTGTGTTCTAACATGTATGTGTTAAGAAGAAAAATTCCCTTTTCCTTTACACAGACTTTGAAAAAAGTTCCGCCTAAAAGGAAAACTATATAACTTTTACACTATATTTAGAATATTATCTTTACCTTGCTGTCAGACAGCCTTTTCTACCAGGAAATCGTCGTTACATAAACCAAATATTGCGATATTTGGCTTATATAACAGTGAAAATATTCTAAATATAGCATAGACCTGATAACTTAAACTGATATTATTTTTGTGGCTAAAATGCTATACATTTTGTTGCTGACCCCATAAGCACAATTTAATTTCTTATCTTCCGTGATTGTACTCCTCTCTGCTTCTCTGAACAAGGGACTATAGGGAATATACTGTACTTACTATCAATAACTACTGTACCTCATACAACCCCACTTCAAATAATCCGCACTATCCCTTTAAGCATTTCCATTTGGAGAAAGCCAGATTTAGCTGTGTTTCTCAGCCAACTTCTTCAGAACTTTAAATTAGCAGCACCATATGCAAGATATAATCTCGTTCCCAGCACGTGTTGAGCTCCTAATTACAATAGTTATGGTTGATTATAGAGCTGACGAGGAGTCTTTTGTAGTATGTTGCTATGCACAGCGAGAAACATTCATTTAAAAATCCATGTACAGTGTTGTTCACATCTTTGCATTTCCCTGCATGTTATTTTGAGTCATTCTCATGTACTCCCACTCCTCTGCTGGCCAAAATCAATCTGAGGAAAAAGGTTTTGTAACCCCATCCTTCTCTCTCAGCCGTTGTAACATGACATTGGAGAAGATTGATCAAGATATGTATTTTTGGACTCCACTGCTCCCCTTTGACCTTCACAGTGGTGTTATTGTTATTCTTGTTATGCTTTAGTTGACTTGTCAGATTTCTCTGTTTCTATTTCTGTGGGGCTACGATTGTTTGCAGATATCGATAGATTGTGATCTTCTTCAGGGTTTTCTATCCGAGCAGATGAAAAAGAAGAGATGAGGCTTTTTCTTTAATTTGTCCACTCCACATGAAATCACCTTGAGAGAGGAACGGAGGAAGTGTGACTTCTTACATTCATAAAGAGCTCCTCTTTGTCTGGCACAAGTCACTCTAATGCCTATTGGAGAGAAAAGTGTTTTTTCTTTCACAATAGGAAGGCCATCTCTTAACTTGTGGTGCACCATGGAATTCAGTGAATGCATGAAACAAGGTTCATGAACTGCTGTGTGGTTCCTCTGACGCCTACTCCTGCCTCTCCTCCTCCTCTGGCTCAGAAAAAAGAAAAAAAAAACAGGAGGTTTGGTCAGTAGTTGCATGTATGTGTGACTGTTTCTGTGAATGAATGCATGCTCGCCTACTCGTGCTTAAGACCACAGGTAAATGTGCTCCTAACAGAGCAAAGAGTGGGAGGTAAAGAGCTGCGCTGCAGAACCAGCATCTATTGAACTGCCAGTTTAGATAGTGTATAATAGAAGAGGATGTGGGAGATGGGTTATAGCTGTGGATAAAAGGTGAAGTTATCGAAGGGTTAGCCCGCTTCTGGTCTGGAGGTAATCCATATTTTATTTGACGTTAGAGCCGCTCAAGGCCTGTAAATTATTACCGCTGCATTCCACCTGCTTGTGGAGGTCACCCAGCCAGATAGATCGGTAGATGTGTGTGCGTGTGATTTTGTGTGTGTGTGTGTGTGTGTGTGTGTGTGTCCATGTCAGCACACGTTTGTCCTGATGTGTGTCCAGCCCCCTTTAGCCTACAGTATGTGTAGCATGTCACAGGGCCACAGCAGTCACGCTGTGAGCATACTGCAGGCTCATCCATCCATAGATCTATCCTTCTCTCCATCCATCCATGTACTAAAACACATTACAGAGATGACTGCCTCCGATGTGCCACTTTCCCCCCCAGCAATAAAGCCTCCCCACTGTACAGTGTATGTCGCTGGAGGCACGGCGGATCATGTCCACAATGAGAAACACAAACACACATGCACACACTCACACACACACAATAACATCAGTAAGAAATAAGTAGATCTACTCATGCATTGTACTTAAGAGCAGTTTTTATGCACTGGCATTTTACTGAAGTATTTCCATTTTATTGGAGTATTGTCACAGTGCACAGAGAATATTGTAGTCTTTATTCCTGTAGTTACTTTGCAGCTTTCAAAGCATAAAATAAGCTCATGAAATATGATGGACTTTCATATAAATTGCCCAACAGTCAGACATAAAGTAAAGTCACCCTCCAAGTCACCACTTAGAACATAAAAATACTGCTTCACATGTCAATAACTTAGAACTACAGAAGGGAAAAAATCCTCAGAGTACAAGGCCTGCTATTAATGAGTATTTTGATTATTGATTATTTTTTTTATTTTTTTTTAATTGTCTGGCTAAAGCTCAAAATGAAGAAGCAAATTTTCTCCTTTTAAGAAACTGGAACCAGCAAATTTGAGACATTTTTGCTTGAGAAGTGACCTAGAACACTGATTGAGTCATTGATTGGTTGTCAGAATTAGGGGTTGACCAGATTCTTAGTAATCAACCTATAACCAATATTTGGACCAATATACATTTGCAGTCAAAATTCCAGTCTTGTTGTCAAAATTTAGAATAACACAAACTCCAGCATAAAACTTTGTTGAAATGCAGTTAAAGCTATAATATACTTTTCTGCATATGTTTTATACTGACTTGTGTACTTACATTATCCCAAATGTTTCCAAAAATGTTCAAATGCAGGGAAATCCATATTTTTTTCAAGATAATGGTTGCGAAGATAGCTGTTGCGAGCTAGTTGCTATTAATTCTGGGAAATCATGACTAAACTACTCGAACACGAGCAAATGTAACATGAATAGATTATAATAACAGTAATGATAATATTATATTGTGATTTCTGACAGTCATTTTCATCAGCTATGGTGGTTGTTTAAAAGTGAAGAAAACAAATCCCTTGATCTCACGCTACTTTACAATGTCAACAACCACATCTTGTGTTATTGTTTTAATATGGGAGAAATTGCTAGTGGCAGAATTTACATATTGTGCATTTATGAATAAAATAAATGTATTATTAAGCATATGTGTAATTAAAATAGAACTTTACAACATTATCTTAAAGCAAAAGGTGCAGGAACTGCCAGGAGCATTTCTTAAAAGTTATTGAAAATTCTAATAAATAAATAAATTAACAAAATTACCCTTGAATTAAATAAAGTAAAAACAACAGAAGTAAAACTAAAATTTGTAATGAAATTTGTTCATATCAATCATATTTGTTCATATCAATCATATTTTAAAAAAACACACAAAATTGTTTCTGTTGATGAACAAAACCGCTCATCAAATGATCGTTTCACTAAGTAGCCTACATTTAACCACTGATGCTTGTTTACTTTTGTGGGACTTACGTTGAAGTGTTGCTTCCTTGTGACTTGAAATAGCTCAACATCAGAGGTCCAGTCACACGTAGAATCATCACATCTCTTCATTTTCTCTTTCTGCTCCTCTGCCTTTCTTTCTGTACCATTCACATCTTCAGCTCTCTCTCTTTCAACCTTCTTGCCCCTCAGCTGGGGCTCATCTCTCATCTTCCTTTCACCCCCCCACCCCCGCCGTCCTGCTGCTATCTTTACGACCCTCACTAATGCACCGCTCAATTAGCCTTCGATGAGGTTTCCACTAAAGGCTGGGTAAATAGGTAATTACATGTTGTCATCCCCCCACCTCTTGCTAATCCACTCAACTTCACTCCACTCCTCTCTGTCTGCCCCTCTCTCCCCCTCTTGCTCTCTCAATATCATGGATGGCTGCCAGAGATGGTCCAATAGAGGCCCAGCGTGGGCCTGTTAGTCACAGCTGGCTTAACCCTTCGATTGGCCACATTCAGCACTCTGCTTAGTGCACAGTTTTCGCTGTTTTCAGCCTGCACTTCAGCTCCGTTATTTGGGACGCTTCATCATCAGAATGGGAAAAGTGGAACCACCCACTGGCTAAATGCTGATGAAATCCTGCCTGCTAATAGAGACATTAAACAGGTCCAGGTGTTTTGAACAGTGCAGCTATGTCAGTCAGAGAGGTGAAATGAATGGTGACAGGTGGAAAGTAGTAGTGGGAGGGATTTGTGCTTTTTTTGTGACTGACAATCAAAGAGCGTAGGCGCTGTGGCTTGCAGCTCTGACGGCCATTGATGCGATCAAATTGCCTGCCTCGAGGCAACAGTCCATGGGCAGTCTGTGGAGCTGGTGGGATGTATTATTTTTGCTTGTGTCTGAGTCTGAGGCCGAGAAAGGAAACAGAGTATTTATCAGCTTTGCCGCTGCTGGAATAAATTGATGCAAACGCGTTGTCTTTGGGTTGTCCTCATCTGTTACATCAACAATAACAATGTTTACCGTGATATATAAATGTCCATTCAACATCATCCATTCAGGCAGGCTCACAGATGATTCTGCCGTTGTCAAGGTCTGCCCATTATTCAACAATGTCGCAACAATGTGGATTTTCATCTTTCATGTGTTGGAACCAGGCGGCTTTCGTACAAGCAGCTGCTGAAAGGACAAGACTTCTTTCTGGAAGGACCAGCTGAGACGCTTTTATTCAGACATCAAGGAAATCGAAACAGAGAGAGAAGAGACTAATGCCGGCAAAGTGAACTTTGAAATCACAATAAAACATTAATTCTGGATGGAAATGGAAGCTGAACTCAGAATCTGAAATGGCTAGACATTAGTTTTAGCGTTAGAAAATGTGGAATTCCTGTTTTGGATACAAGGGAATGTAATAACCCCAAAAATAGGATATATGATTGACGTTTCTGTCCTTCTTATTTCAGAGAGAAACGAGATATCAGTGAGACCACGGCTCACAGAAGGAGAAAGTACAAAAGAGAAATAATAGTTTGTTTGGGCCTTTGGAGATAGATGGCGAGGCAGAAAGTGAGAGAAATAGGTTGGAGAGAGGAGGAAGAAGAGAAAGAGTCAGGCTGAAGGAAGGAATAAATGAAGCTAGAAAGGAAGAAGGGATGGACGGATGAAGGGAGGACAGAGTGTTTGGGGAACCAGAGGAAGTGATAAGTTGAGTACAGCCAGACAGCCTAAATCCTCATCTCAATCAATCACATTTTCCCTTCCTCTCCTCTCAGTTTGTCTTATTGATTTCTTGTTTCTGCCAGTGTCCTGAAAGCCCGACTCAAATGACTACTCAGAGTTTTTGGGGCTCCATCTCCCAGTGAAAACGACTTTTTGGTCATTTGTCTCACAGCTATATAAGGGAAGTAAAGGAATCGCTATAGAGTCTGAAACAGCAAATGATATAGCTCCCCATTCTCCTGCAAATTCCAATCATATAAACCTCAACTTTGCATTCATCTGTTTTGTTTCAGGGCAGTGTTGGCCAAATTACACAGAGTGCCAAATCAGAAAATAGTGTGGCATTGATCAGACCCATTTTAAGTCTTTTAAGGCAAGTCAAAGTCAATTCACAAGTCAATAATGGTTGAATGATACAGGTTTTTCAGTGGCCGATGTTGATGTTTAGAGAACATAGCAGCCAATGGCTGATATTGTAATGCTGATAACAAAACAATGAATCAAAACAATGAGTCATGTATAATTCCAATAATTCATGCAAATTACATTCTTATATACATGGTTATCCGGTAACATCTGGAAAGGCTCTGCTACACTAAATGGAACAGGACCTTAATCAGTATCATTGATAACACCTGTGTTTTTCCTACTATTTCAAAAAACCATCTTAGTTGGTTTTTCCTCTGTTCAACATTCATCGACTCTGCTTTGGTTGAAATACACCTTTAGAGTAGATGTGAAAAGAGACAGACAGAAAGAAAAGAAACTCTGCCGAGAGAAACAGTCATTTTACCTCACTAATCATCATAAAACACACATGCTGCATTCAAACTTGACAGAAACAAAATAAAACTCACCAAAACCCTCTTGGTTAGAATATCCACTGTTCCAAAAATCACAAACTTTGGTCAAAATAACTGCTTAATTCACCACATTAGAAGTGAAAATATTGTCTCTCTGGCATCAGATGGCCTCTTTGTGCTCCTGAGTTGGACTGAACAGGAGTCTGTTGCTGAGCAGCAGCTCTTACGAAGAGCCCTCATGGGAAGACCATTAAATTAGCTAAATAAAATGACAGAAATCACCCCAAAATCAGAACTGGCGATGGACTCTGATCACACAACCCTAGTGTCAAGTCTCAAGTCTATGACTCAGAATTGATATAGTAAAGTTAAAGGGAAAAATTAGGAGTTTAAAGTGGAGGAAGTGGTGGTGTAGCATTTCTGAACTTTTTTCAAGCTAATCATCATGTTAATATTTTTAACAGTGAACCATGACAAGCTCTTTCCCCAACCCTAATCAGGTACAGTAGTTCTAGCCTTAAAGGCTGAAAGAGCCTTCTCAGGTTTGCATGGAGGGGAATGTGCATGGGGATGTTCTACAGTGTGCACACCAGTTCCTCCACAAGCCTCTGCGACTTCTGGTTGCCCATAACACCCTTCTCTGTCTAGGTTCACAGAGGCATTTATGTGTAGCCTTGCAGGAGCATTATTCCAGCTCACACTTAACAATACTTAACCTATCATGCACAGATTATGTGAAAGCCAATGGAAAAACAATGTGCTACAAATGTGAGTGTGAACTTAATGCATTCTCTGTAATGTTGTAGGTACAGTAAATGAAACATTTTTGCATATGAATCTATAGCCCGTACTGCATGTAACATACAGTATGTGAATCTCTCTACCCACACAAAAACAGCCTCTGACTCATATTTGTGAAAATTAAAGAGGTGGTTTACTGGAGCAGTCTTTCTCTATCACACCGACACACACACACACACACACACCGACACACCCACACACACACACACGCTTAGAGTACAGTAAATACACACAGTGGGTGCTCTTGGGTGCTAAAAGTAGGTGAGTCACCCATATGCAGAGGCAATTAATTCCCTGTCACAGCGTGATGTCATCAGCTGCCATTCCCATAGACAGTGACACTGAGTTGTGTGCCTTTAAAGATCAACGTTTCTCTCGAAAACATGCTCAGGGGTTACTTCTGGAGTCTGTTTGAGTGTGTTTGTGTGCGGCAGGGGAGATGACAGATCGCTGGTAATCAGTGCGTGCATGAGTGTATGTGTACACACATGCTCAGTAGTCATATACATCAAACAAATAGTCTCCCTTCAAGCCATTTCCAGCTATGTTTTGTTTGTTGTGTTATGAGAGAGACTGTTATATTTTGCTGGCAGTTTTGCAAATCGTATTTTCAAAACCCTTGTTATCTATCTGCAATGAGAGTGTGTTTTACAGACTCGTCTTTGAGTGACACAGCAGCAGCTCTGTGTTAGCTCAAATGGATAATCAAAGTGCTGTAGTTGAAACAGAGGAAATGGCAGAGGAATTTAAGGTACAAGTTAGTCGTATTTGTAAAACACCAAACAGTTTTCAGTGCTCTCTTACAAGATGGTTACAAAGGATACAGATAACAGCAAGTCCTCTCGGAAATGGGATATGATGCCAGTACAGCTGTGGACTCAAACAGTCCTGCATCCTGAGGTCAGAGTCAAGACCAAATGAAATGCGTTGAGACTGAGACTCCATCCTTGTAGTTTGGTTCATTTGGACTACAGGTGTCGCTATAAATCAGTATTGATGATAAATATGATATTTTAAATGGTATTTAAAAAATAAAATATTGATCGGGATTCATGGATCAACCAGTCAAAGACCAGAATCTGCTGGTTTTCAGCTTGACAAGCTGGTCAGCATCAGATATTCTGTACCAGTCAAAATTTACATGCACGTGCTGCAGGATGTTTCACATCACATGCTCAGCGACAGGCAGACAGTAGCATCACAGCAAACAGTGCTGATCATAGCTGCACACACACATGCTCACATGTTAATAGTGATGTTAATAGGACAGATTTTAATGTGATGTCATCCAGCATCATCGGCCCTACATGGACCCATGTGGAGAAAATTTGCTGACTGACAGCAACTCTTGCAGCACATTAAAGCACCTTGTGTGTTTATGTATGTTCTTTGGTGTCACAAAGAGCTCACAAACTGATTATGAACATTAATAGTCAAGACTGCAACAGGACTTCACGTGTCATACATACTGACCAAAAGGTAGAGAAAAGGGACAAAAAGAGCAATCTTGTAGGTCAGCAATAGGACAATAGGACAACACACCTCTATATTAACTCCTTTTCACTTTCTGATGGGTCAGGGAAAATCCATGTTAGCACAGTTACCTAATGACCTTGTATATACACAGCTTATACAGATCACTTCCTTGACAGTTTATGGGCACTAGATGGGTTTAATAGTAGTTTTTCTTTTGAAGTCATGCTAACATCACATATCAGTTATCATAAAATCCTGCCGCTGGTCCATTCTGCTTTCACACAGTCACACGCTGTCAGTTTGATTGACAGCTATCACACCAGCCCATATGCACTGAACCGAACATCACACAAATGCACCACAGTTCGCTTGAGTGTGAGAGCTCCCCGAGACCATCAACATGTCCTGTGACCAGTCTGGAGCTCTACACCAGTACAGCAGTTTAAGACATATTTATGGCTGTCCACCACTGTCCTCGGTGGAGAAGGAAAAAGGACACAATCTTTGTTTTTTGTCCGCTCAGCTTATCTTGTTTTTTTCACGCAGCGCTATGATGCAACAAATACAGATTGTCTCTCCATTGACATTTCTGTCAGTCTGCCACTGTTTCAACAGGGCAAATAGAATAAGTTAATTAGTATGTCTAATTGCATTTGGTGGCTCAGCTTTGGGAATATCAAATCAAATTAGGATACTCAGTGTTCTTTTTCCATGGCACACGGTTTGCCTTAAGCTATGCTTTTTAGGATCCGTCTTTTGTCTTTGTCTCTATCTTTCTCGGCGTCCCTTCCAGCTGTACTACGCCTTCGCTTTGTAGTCTACCCTCGTCTCCCTCTCTCATCATCCACCCACACTTTATTTTTCTTTTCTTTCCATTTTTGGATCTAATTTTCTCTTCTAATTTCCTTTTTGTTTCACTTCTGTTTCCCCATTTCACAACTTTTCAGTTCCATCTCTTAATAAATTGTTTTTTCTCTTAATGATAATGCCATAACCACCATATAAGGTAATAACTTGACCCTCTAAATGGGACAAAAATAAATACAAGCTGTTAATCCAATAAGCAGCCTGTTAATGCAACAACTCATTATTAATACTGCTTTTTTGTTGCCTGTTGATGATGTAAGCTGCAGTTTTAAGCATTATGGGTACAGCTGTCTCAAGATATTTAAACCCATTTTCTTATTAAAATATGAGTATTATTGCATTTTCCCATTAAAATGGACATCATACCACATTTTGACAAGTCAGGACATTTTCCAGCAGGTATTACTGCTACACTTTAATTAAGCCCCTTCCTACTGGCATATATAAACAACATTTAATCAGTGGTTTATAATGGTTTATATAATGTGGTTGTAAGGTATCTATATATATTTATATATAGGCATTTCTGTACCAGTTTGGTCAGCAGTATCAGTGTTTATGCTTTCAAGAAGAGTCAGATTCATCCTTTATTTTCCTCTATAGAGGAAATTTGTTTTCACGGTCTACACAAAAATAACATTCATTACAAGGTATAAACAAACAAGAACATTCCAACAAGACAAGTCTATTACAGTATACCCAGGCTATTTATAGCAGTTATAGAAGCGATAGAAAAGATTGAATAAACACTTCCTCAGCATGAGACTGCAATCTTAAAGCTCAAGGACTTCAAACATACACAAATCAGCTTCATATATATCCTTTAGTGTCACTGCAGATCAGTGAGGGGCTCTCTGAATGGTATTCTTGAAAACTGTATCTGCAAAATAATAAAAATAATATGAAGTAAAATAAAAATAAAAAATAGTTCAGTCCGTGGGGACTTGGCTTGGGAACCAGTTCAACCAACCATTGACCAACTGGCCAAACACTGAATCCCTAACTGCTCAAGGCTCCTGACAATGTGGCAGCCTCCTTGATTTGACATCTATCTATAGGTCCTGTTTATGCATATGTGTAAAATAACAACAGTGAAAAAACTGAATTTCCCCTAGAGGGATTAATAAAGTATGCCTCCTTTCTCTTCTTCCTCTTTTGAAGTGTTAATTGATGTAGTTGTCAACAACTTAAACTCCTCTTCTGAAGCATCCATAATTGGATGCCAGTATATAAACAGATAATGAATGACAATATAATGCAACACGTATGTGTAATAATATAAAATGCTTTTATAGCAGAGGTGGGAGTAAGTCACACATGTGCAAGTCCCAAATTACTGTGGTGAGAATCAAGCCAAGTCAAGTCGAGTTCCTGCTGTAAGTCAAGCAAGTCACAAATCAAGTAAGACAAAATTACAATGATTCTCCACAAGTTTCTGCATTTAACTCAGTTAAAAGACGTTGGTTATAAGTGTCGGTACAAATAGGCACGCTGCAGATATTCAGCTATTCACACCCAACCCCCTTATTTTAAGTATAAAGAGCAAATGCACTATTGATAAAAGCTTGTGGTGTCTGAATGGGTTAAACACAAGGCTTTCCTGCAGGAGAGGGCGCTTCAAGTGCCACCCGACAAGATTAAGAATTGATTGTAGTGTGAAATTACATGTCATTGGTATCTGATAATTACTGTACAGTGTTTATTATCATTTTCAGTTTTCAGTTGCAGTTTGGTTAGACAACAAAACTACTCAGGTTATGAAACAAAACTACTTGATTAGGTTAAGGAAAAGATCACGGTTTGTCTCTGTCATGTGGGTGTAAATAACCACATTGGCTATTTAAACCTCAGGTGCAAATAGCATTGTTGGTTACAGACACCTGGGTGCTTGTCTCAGCCGTGCTACACTATATACACCCAGGTGTAAATAGCCACATTGACTATTCCCCCACCAGTGCTAATAGCTACACTGGCTGTTCCAGCCTGGGTTCAAATAGCTACTGCCTTTATTTTGTCCACATTAACAAAAACTGTTGCAGCTTACACCTACAGTAAATGAACATTGGAGACTGTGGAATCACAAGAGTTGCACATGGGAGCGAGATTGGTGAGCATGGAGCTGTGTTAGCTGGTAACATGTTCACGTAGTTTAACTGGTTTTATCACATCAACATACTTTCTTTTAGGTTTTGTAGTGACAGATAAAGTTAGATGTTGTGGTGGTTATGTCACTGAATTTTGAGCTGCAGACCTCCATACCACTGTTCTCTTATTTCTACTGTCATCGCCAACATAACCTTTGAATCCAAATTATTTTTGGACTACTGTAGCCTCCTCCATGATACCTGCCCTGTGTGCTGGCCTCTGCTTTGCTGCTGCATCACTTGCCAGGTGTGATAACATTACATGAGAAATCACTCATACGTGTTTCAAAAAACAAAATTGTAATTTCTCAATATAGAAAAATGCAAATATGTAATAGAAAATTGAAGTCCTTTGGAGTCATCTGTCTCAAGTCAAAGACGAGTCTTGTTTCAGTGTTAGTCAAGCAAGTTTCAAGTCCTCAAACCTGCAACTTAAGTCTGTCAAGTCAAGTCATGTGTCTCAAGTCACTCACTTCTGCTGTATGGGATTAATAATAATTATAATCTACATGAATAGACACTTTAAAATGTCCACAGACTTGCTTATAACACATTATTATGTGTTCTATGCATTTTATTTTATGTTTTTATGCTGCTCATACATGATAAATAGGAGGGTTCAAGTAAAGTGTTATCATTACATTATTCAGCAAAAATTTCTTTTAATATTCTAACTTTTCTGTCTCCCTCATTCCCTCCTCTTCCCCCCATTTTCCCCTCTTACCCGTCATCGTCTTCCCCCTCCCTCATGTGTCCCTCTGTCTGACCTGTGAAAAAACATAAGCCAGTCTGTCACTCTTTGCGTCAGTCTTTGTTCTGTCAGAACTTATCCCAGAGATAAGTGTGACTGATCGCTGCAGGCCTCGGCCAGACAGTCAGTGTATAATTGAGTGATAGGGACTAATGTAAGTGAATGGCTTAGAGCCGGCTGTGATCCACGGCAGCGGCAGAAGCTCAGGCACTGAGGGAGGCTTTCTGTTAGGCCCTCGGTAATACTAGCAACAACAGCCACCCAGATTACAATCTGGTGACTACCTGGCTGCCTCTGTGTGTGTGTGGCCCAGGTTATCTTATTTTTCTTTTCTTTCCATCGCGTGTCTCTTTTCTTCTCTGTTTACCACTCTACTTTCCCTCTGCACACCTCTACCTCATCTCTCTCTTTTTCTCTCCTTCCCTCTTTCTCCCCGTTATCTTAGCTCTTTAATTAACGTGACATGCTGTGAACTGAGATACTAAATAATGCAGGCTTTTCCAGTGACATTGAATCAGCCAGAGTGATTAGTGGCAACACACACAACACGCACAACACACACACCAAGACAGATTTGCCCTTATTTTAAATCAGTAATCTACCTTTTAAAATCTGTATTTATTTTAGAAAAGAATTAGAAAAATATGCTCATAAATGTTATGTTAGGAAGGAGTATCAGTATGCATTGTATGCAGTATGCAGAACATGGGAGTTGCTTTTCTAGTGCTGCCTGTTCATCTGTTAGTTTACTTTATGTCATTGTATGACTTTGGTGTTTTAAAAAGGTAGTTCAGATTCACTGAAGTCACACAATAACACAAACAATCTAAAAGATCGAGGCAGCGGGAGAGTCAGACTACCATGTTCTGCAAGGTAAAATGACTGATTTTGCCTATGGAGTTTGGTTGGTTTGGGGAGCGCAACATTTGGCTCATGTAACGGGGGTTTCTTGTTGGAAAAGGCTGTCTGACGACAGAGTAAAGCGATGAAAATATTCTAATACAGCATACACGTAAACCAGCATCCATTGTAGGTATTACACTGACTATCAATACATACCTCATACAACCTTAAAAAATCTGAACTATCCCTTTAAATAGAGCTGAGATCTAATATCTAAAAATAAACAAAGACAAAACAAAAAACTCAAGGTGTAATTTCCCTGGGCTTTGGGTAGATACACAAGCTACCTGAATATTGTGCCTTTCCACACTGTATTGCTGGGTTCCCTTATCTACTGTAGTAGTGTAAATCACAGTGCAGAGGACTTAATTTGTGCAGGCAGAGATCTAGGTTATCCCAAAGCAATTGTTTCAGACCAAACCAAGTGGAAAATCCAGTGTGGGTTTAGTTGTTTGCTGCCTTGGCTGCAGGGATGCTGAGAGCTGTGGGTTCCAGCGTTCTTCTACCACTACCCCTCTTGTCCTTTTTTAATCAGATGGCTTGTTCAGGAGTGGAGGGGATTAAGACTGCTGCTGCTGATGACTCTGTCCAGTTTTGGAAAGCCCACAAACACATGCACGTATGCACGACAGGGGAACACACATGCTTATATGGAAGCAATCAAGCAGCACATGGACAGGCAGTCGGTGATGATGTACGCATACAGAGGCATCAACATATGCATGAGCTAACCCATATGCATGCTTATACAGAACAGGCCTACACATTCATTCATGCAAAAATACACATTGCACATCGTTTCTTTTTCCTCAGCTTACTTTCAGTGTCTCTCACTCAACACTGTCAGTTTCTGGACAGCAGCAGCGATCTGCCATGTCTCATTGTGTCATGTGATTTGAGCTGTGAGATTTCTGACACACAGACTGATGCCTGTCTCTTCTAATGCCAGACACTCACACCAGGCGCTGCAGATGGCAGATAGGCAGACAGGGACAGACGGAGTAAAAAAGGCAAAAAATCTGATTGATTGGAACGGAGAAAGAAAGATGCTGAGGAGAGTAGTGGTAACAGACAAGATAAATGAGAAAGAAGGGAAAGGAGAGTCAAAGAGTAAATATTTAGAAAATTTAGGACACAAAACTGCAAAAAAGTGAAAGTAAATGAAGATAAAAGATAGGAAAATAAAAGGAAAGGACCAAAATGGGAAGCCGGAAAGAGTCTCAGGATGAAAGGATAGAGACATTGAGCTGTATGTTGACCCAACACTGTGTGCAACATAGCCAGCAGATAACACCAGTCAGTCTCCTCCCACTTTAATCTCCCCATCGTCCATCAATCCCTCAGCCCATCCACCCACCCGTCCATCTTAAAGCCATTCATTCCTTCTCATCAATCTGAAATCATGCAGTTTCTGACGCACATTTGGAACAAAATCCTGCATTGAAGTGCGGCCTGATTTGTAGATTGTATAACACGTTAAAAAACTAAAGCAGAAATAAAATTGAGGCCGTTGCTTACTTCAGAGGTTTTTGTAAAATAAAAATGAACTTTAGAAGCAGACTGATGTTTTAATGCTAAATGTTTGCCATAAGTTGAAATTCATCAGCTACTTTGTGAGCTCACATACATGCACACACCAAAACACACCTCCGGGCTATGAGTGTATGGTCCTAATGAAGCGAGAAGGGAAGGCAGCTGCATAACTGGAGTGTAAGGCCTTGAGGGAACTCACACACTTCAAGTCTGTGTGTTAGTGTATGTGTGTGTGTGTTGGTGTGGGTGTGTGTGTGTTGGTGTGTGCACGCACAGGCCATAAAATATCTGAAATTCTCCTAATTTGGACTTTGGAAGGAGTCTAATGACTGAATTTTCTTTTGCCTTTCCTTGTTTCTCTCTGCAGGTTGTGAGGGCCTGTTTCTATCGTCCTGTTGTACAGTGAGGCAGTGAACTCACGGTGGATACAGCATGCATGTGTCGACATATCCCATGATGCACTCTGCCAATCCGGGCCTGCTCCTCCTCAGCTTCCTCTTCCTTGCTGATGCTGACTGTAAGTCTTTTTATATTCAGATCTATAAATTTATGTTTTAAGACACACACATTCTCAGACATGTTCTCACTCCCAACTCATCAACACTGACTGATAAGTTTTTAAGTTGAAATTGCAAGTAGCCAACATTGGCAGCATTAATATTCTTTTGAAGTTGTGTTTCTTTTTTACTCTCTTTTAGCTTCATCTTTGGTCTCCACCAATTCCTGAGTGAAATATTTGACTCTTTAGCTCCTGAATCACCAGCTAGTTGCTAACTTTATCTGATGTTTCAACACATTCTAACTCACAACTCATCAAATGCAGCAGCTTGGCCCTAAACTGTGACGCTGTAGGTACCCCTCTAACCTCAGTTTTGCAGACAGAGGAGTCTGCGGTCAAGTTAGCAATGAAATATGCGTCATCTGGGTAGACTTTCAAAATAAAGGCACAAAAATGACTTGGGTAGGTTTAGGAAAAGATGGTTTGGGTTAAAATATGTAGCTTTAGGTTTTGTAAGTTCATGTACGCAGCGTAACCTAAGTTAAAGTATGTAATGCAATTTACATAAGTTATGTAAGTAAAAATTAAGTTGAATATCGGTTTCACGTGGAACACAAACCCCAGTCTGTAAAAGTCCTGTGTTTGTTTTACTCATCAGCCCACTTCTCCCATATAAGGTAAATCAGACAGAAACAGGTGCTGCAATGAAAATACCGCATTTAGGCTTTATGGGTGGGGGCTTGGAATAGAGACAGCTTTTGTAGAAACGCAACTGAAGATCACACCACAGTGGCCAATCACATAAGCTGCCGATCAGACCAATCCATAGTCACCTTGATATATCACTGAAACCTTGTGCTATCTAGGCAGAGTTCATTGACCAAACGATATGACCTTGCTTGGTTTATTTTGTGTACCCAGCTTCATCGTCTGCATCTGGCTTGCAGTTTATGCTGCAAAGCTTCCTTTGGTTTGTGTCCTCTTACATGAGAGTATGCAGCTGTGTCATGCAGGGTAGAGACTAAAAGAGGTGAGGGAGCACTGGCAGCCAGAAAGCCAGTGAATCAGAGAAATAAAATGTTATTTCCTGATTGTTTCACAGCAGATATGTTCTAAGCAAAAATAAACACCCCTGCACAACCTCCATACTGCCACAAAACCTTGTGACTAATTGTCGCAACACCTGATTGCATCTGAATACAGATATATGCAGACGTTCTTGCTAATTATACAATGATGCATGTAACATGACTTCGATGGCACATCAAAACAGAACAGTAAAGTGGCACCTCCAGAAATGATTCTCGAGGGCCACCTACAGTGTCATAGTTTGAAGCATAGGGGCGGTGACAAAGCTGCTGTATTTGATGTGTTGGAAGTGAGAACAGGCTGTCACAAATGCACAAAGAGAAACAGTTATATATATAAATTACATATCCTTTTAATACACCTGCTGTTTGTACATACATCGAATATATAAGAGCACATGTAAGGTTAGAATGACCTGATTTTCTCTTACAAACCCCTCCACTGATGTCACATCCTTCCTGTGTGAGTGTGTGTTTATCTGTTTCTCTGTGTGTGTGTGTGTGAGTGTGTGTGTGTGTGTGTGTGTGTGTGTGTGTGTGTGTGTACAAGTGTGTCGGTTAGCAGGTTTGATATGAGGCCAGCTGTTTTTGTCCATCCCAGTATTACTTGGCATGGATAGGCAGACCACATATGGCAAATCAGATAATTTCCCCACTGCTTGTGTGATTGTGTTTATACTCTGTGTGTGTGTGTGTGTGTGTGTGTGTGTGTGTGTGTGTGTGTGTGTGTGTGTGTGTGTGTGTGTGTGTGATCCTTGATCATGGCTAGTTCATTGTATTTCTCAGTGTTATGAGTTGTATCCTGGTTTTAATTACGGCTGCAGCTAATGATTATTTTCATTATTGATTAAGCTTTTGATTATTTTGTAGATTGATCGTTTGTCTATTAAATACCAGAAAATAATTTAAAAGAGCTGAAGGTGACGTCTTCAAATTACTTGTTTTGTCCAGTGATCCAGAGATATTCAGTTTAGTTTTATATAAGATAGACACTGGAAGCTTTAAATGTTTGCCGTTTCTGCCTAAAAATAAGTTTGACCATTAATTAATCATTAGGATAGATATTATTGTTATTACATAATCTGCCAGTTGACTAACAGATTAATTGTTTCAGCTCCAGTCTTTATCATATTTGGGATATGATGTTTACATGCAACATAAACTTACAAATCTCCTTGTGTATGAATTGAATTTAAAAAGTGTATTTCTTCTATTATTTCTGTAATGATTGACCTCATTCACTTTGTGTCTGGCCTTTTAGCTCCTATCTTACCACCCATCTTAATGGAAGACAACAATAACAAGCGATAATGAGTTTATCTCCCATTTAACTGGTGCCAGACTTTCAACCATCACTACATTGTTAATCAGATATTTTTGTTTTTCCTGGCTGACTACTGGCTGACTACTGTTAAAACCTATAGATAAGAGCTTACCCATATTTCTGGAACCGGGATATGATTTTTCAAAAACACAGATCAATTACTGGAACAGTTTTCTGTGTGCGCGCATGCTTGTGTGTGTGTGTGTAAACATACTCAGCATGACTGTCTACCTGTTCAAGAGAAAGTCTTGGCCAGGCATGACTTCTCTGTCAATTTGTCAGGTTTGAAGATTAAGAGAGAGGCTTTGAATCTCATAAGAGTGGTGATGAAACCGTCTGATTTCTGTTGAGACGAAGGATAAAAGGTATGAAGACAGAGGGGGAGTGTGGGAGGACTAAAAGATGGGACAGACTGAAAGAGAATAATGGAAGAGGAAGAGGAGGAGGTCATTCAAGCTCTCCAAGCAGACTGTTAAACATCTGGGAGTTATCCAGTCAGACACATCAGTAATAATGCTGTCAAGTAGAAATTTGATTTGCATATTTGTTTTAAAAATGCTTGTTCCATACACTGTAAAAATAACCCTACAGTAAAAAGAAAATAATAACTAAAATGTTAGGTCAATATGAATATATCCTATATACTATCCTTATGTAAGTATGTGAAGTAAGCTAACAGACTGAGAAATTGTTATTTATAGCTATAAAAAAAAGATTCAGCAATTTAAAAATCCATTCGGGAATTGTCAAATTTTTTCTCACACCCCTATCGCTTTGATGAGGTGAGCGAATGAACTGTACTGTGTTCAGTCAACTCTTCAGTCTGAAGAAAACATATCTGATGAAAACCTGCTGTGTGTCTCTAGCGCACTTAAAGATAAGTCATGAATGCTGGCCTTTCACAATAATTAAAACACAGCTGAATCATTATCAAATTTGTTTTACAAGAAACATTTATTTGTTTTGAATCATTACAAATTTGCTTCAACTTTTCTTTTAAAATTCATCAACTTTGAACAGCATTTATACGCATCCTTTAATGAACTCCTAAAAAATTCACCAGATTGACTTTGTATGTGGTCAGTCTGATTCAGTCTCACGTATGAAATACTTTCATTCTGTAGTAGAATCTACCATAACTGCTTTCATTCTACTAGAAAGAATGTAGTTCCTACACGAAACTGCTCACAACAAGGTCTGTGGATTATCTTGAGTAACCAGGTCATGATTACTGGAAAGAGACAATGCTGTTGAGTTTTTCTGATGTACTGTATTTCTCCTGGTTCTTTGACACCACTGGATTGATAAATAGCACTACAGGACCGAGAAAAATTTGTATTTTTCATTTTGGGGTGAACTGTCCCTTTAAATCTGGTCAGAAGCTTGTCTCCAATACACTTTAAGATAAGTCTTGGTTGCTTGTGTTCACAATAATGAGAACACTTTCAAGTTTGTTTGACAAAAAAGTTCTTTTGAATCTTCACAAAATTACCTCAAGTTGTCTTTTCAACTTCAGTCAACTTAAAATTTTAAAGGCAATTTTTAAATTAAACAAGTAGTTTGTTATTACAGTGTGAGTGTGAATATGCCATGGTAAATATGGTTAAAAAAAAGAGAGAGAGAACATTTTTAAAGCAGATAAAATATGCAGCATGTACAGCACAGTTTCTCTGTTTGATGGAAGGAAAATGCAGCATAGCTCCAAGCTTGTGGTTGTATGATGCTGAACATATATCTTCACCACCCTGTAACACACACATACGCACGGGCATATGAGCACGCTCTATGAGCTTGAGGCAGCCATTCTGCAATGTTTTGAAAGTACATCATAACACAGAGGACAGTAAAAGCACACACATCCACAAACCACTCTTGTTTTCCTTTCAGCGTCCTGCCCTCTTGTCCCCTGTGTAAGTTCCAGGGTCGGCCAGTAAAGGCCCAGTCATCCATCAAAACGATGATGCTCGCAGACTTCCTCTATGATGGTTAAGGGGGAGCAGCAGAGATACAGGAAGGGTGGAAGGGATTCATACTTTGTCTCCTCTGTCTCTATTTTTCTTTTTCCCTTGCCCTCATCTCATTCGCTGTGACTCTCTCATTGCTCTTTTCCTGTTCGCTCTCTGCCGCTTCTCGGCACATCCATATAATCTGGTGAGAAAGGAGCGACAGAGGGCTTGAGGGGGGTGGGGGGGGTAAAGGCTGTTCTTTTCTCTTTTTATCTCATTGTGTATGACATACAATGCCTCTTTTAATATCAACAGTGGGGACTCAGAGATTTGAATGTTGAGAATTCTAACAGAGGCTGCTGGGACACTGACATCTTTGGCGCTCGTCTCGTGTCTACATGTTTTGAAATGTTAAACGCTCTCTGAAATATTGCCTTCGCTTGTTCTTATCTTCACCAAATGAATGAAGTACATTTTAAGCCTAATGGGGTTCCACAAAATAGAGGCCACTCCTCTAGGTTGGTGGTTCTCAACTGGGGGGTCGGGACACCCAAAGGGGTCATGAGATCATTTTTGAGGGTCGCCTGATGGTTGTGGAGAAAAAAAATTATATAAACTATTGTGGCACGCAGCACATAATGAGAGTCAAGAAGCAGCTCTCAGTGACATTAGGCCCTTGACATTCAACATAAGAGACAAGTACTCAAAAATATAATACACAAAGCACAGCTTTAAGAAACATAACAGCCACCTCAATAATAGTTAAAACTATAAAGCAGCACCAAATAACAATCAGCCAGCATAAAGTGCATTGTTCTGAATAGACACAAACAGTAACAAAAAGTAACTTGTGCATTTTGTGACAAAATATCAAACTTAAACTACTCAGTCTTGCACCAGGCATGATGGGAAATGAGGCCGTATTTTAGATTTTATGTTACATCACTTGTACCAGTGATATAATTTGCCTTTGTATAGATTTTGTAGTGTGTTTAAGAGAGTCAAAGTAATGGTCGTGTTTGAATTTTCCGGACAGTGGTGCTTAAAGGAGTTTTTAACTGGTTATGAACAGTGGCTATATTTCTTTATTATTCTTAGAGCCTAAGCCCCTTTATTCAAATAATTTTATTTTTGTTGTTATATTTTGTTGTCATCACAGTGGAAACACTACCACTTCTGTCCACAAGAATGTTTTTTGTAATAGCTTTAAAGGAGCAATATGTAACATTTCTGCATCCAAAAATGAGTGTTGCAGTCCAAATAGCGAGTTGGAGCCATAGACTGTATATTAAATAGGTTGAAATCCAATTAGTATACTGTCTGTGGTTGAAGCGAGTTGTTCCCCCCGCCCCCTCCTCCCCAGACTTGAAATCGCTCATTCAAGCTGCAGGAGCACTTCAGGAACACAAGACAAGCGCAACACTGTATTTTGACATTAACAAGGGGCGACGAGTCCACTGTAAGTTGACCAGCTGTTTATAACTGCCAATCGTCTGTCAATGTAAAGCCAAGCGTGTTATCCTGAAAACAGAAGCCCACTGCTCTGAAAACACACACTAAACATATGGCTTAGTTTAACCGTTATAAACACCTACTCCTACTAAAAGATTATTAATTATTTTTTACGACTCATCAACAGACACTTACTCATTCAGTGAACATTTGTCTTTAATTTGATCTCTAATTAATGTGAAACAAAATCATAAGTTACAGACTGGAATAGAAATTTCAAAAGAGGACAAAGGAGGTGTTGTCAGAGAAGCAAGTACTTCAATTTAGCATGTTTTCCTTAATCTATGATGGCATATGATGTTCATTTTATGATATATTACAGCAAATATATTACAGATTTCTCCTTTTAGAAACACTATGAACACTTATGCTTGCACAAGTTCCACCCATATACACAGTCGTGGACTGAGGGTATTAAGATGCAATCAGATGGAACAGTATCCCATGTGCATAGTTGGAAACCTTGCATGACACTGCACCATATGTGCATTCTGCTCACAAGCGCTGGTGTAACAATACAAGTTGTGTACTGAGCTTTGCGTGTGTGAATGCATTTTTTTTTCAAAATTCACATGTCCCTCTTTTTACTCCCTCTTTCTCTCCGCCTCTTGCCACCATTTTTGTTTCTCAGTGTATTTGTGTGCGCGTGCGTGCATATGACATCTATCTGGTGGATTAAGAGTAATGCCCTGATCCTGTCGCAAACTAGGCCACTGCTCCATGTACGCAGCGAGATGCCCCTGTGTGAGAAACCGCATCCCTCCACATGTCATTCAGGGCGACGGGAAACAATGCAACAACAGGGTTCTTTCTGCTGACCCACGTTTGCCCCAAAACCAACAAGCTGTCATCCGTCCCCTTTGCAGCTTGGATGTAACAATAAAAATTCCAGCTGAAATAAAACTCCTCGTGTTTGTGCAACAGAAGACGATTTAAACAGCTTCTTTTTTCAGAGGCTACAGTCGGGGAAGGAGGCAATGCTGAGTTGCAGCCTGGTGCTTTAGTAAGCAGACTGTACATTTTGAAACCTAGAAGGGGTGGTTTAGGATTCTGCCTAGGGAGGCTCTTGGTAATGTGAAACTCTTTAGCTTCAGTTTGCATCACATCATTTATGTGTTGTAAAAGCTGTTTCTTTTCCTACAAAGCTTGATGTAAAGGAAAACACAAGGGCATCAATAAAAACTCAAACAGTTCCTGAAAATGTGACATTTTCATACATGACATGTTGGTATTGGGCCTGAGTTCAACACCGAAAACACAGAAGTTGCTCATGTGTTGAATGATTGACCTGTCAACGTTTGACCACATTGCCAGAACTCGCATGGCCTCGAGGTTCACTGGAGTCTGAAAGGTGGTTGGGTCAGTCTCCCACAATGCACCTCTGCTTTTGCTCACTTTGGGAGCCCTTGAGTGAGGCTCTGAACATCAAGTGTTTAGAGATGAGGCGTCTTTTGTTACCTTTAAGTATTTCATTCAGCTTTCCCTCAGGTGCTAAGTTCAAGGGTCCAAGTTGCTATAAAGAGTAACTTGTTCTTCCACAACACAAGGCAGGCTCAGGTTTTTTGAGAATTCCATAAGCCTTTTTTTTTTTTTTTTTTCCGTCTTTGGTTTTGATTTTACTTTCTGTATGTTTATTGCAAACTGAGGCTAAAGTGTGGGACATGAGGAAATACCATTAAGTACATAAATAAGAGAATATACCAGGTGGCAAGAGAATTTTTTAACACATTATTATTATATAATTAAATTATATTTGAATGTATTAATAAAGTAAAAACATTAATGTTTGTTTGTTAAAGTGATACTGTAGTTTGTCTTTTCTTTTTAGCCAGCTAAAAGAAAAAACAGCCATACAGCCATGAGCTAATGCTAATTTGCGGCCTTGACGTTATTACTTATTATCACTATTATTAAAATTACTTTTTGTTTTTTCCTAAAGGAGTCTGATAGCGAGGTGGCTAAAATGGGTTTTGTTGCTGACCCTGTCCACAGTAATACAATGTTTAGCTTCCTTCAGTGGTGCTCCTGCTGCTTCTCCAATCCACTGTAGGTAATCCTGTGACTATGGATACAACTGCATTTCAAAAAACCTGAAAAAACATAATACTCACTTGACTCTTGCTGTGTCAGGGGAAATTAGCACCGCTCTTTGGTAAGAACATTAGAAGGCAGAGAGCTGTAATACAGTATATGAGTGCAGGAGATTGACTTCAATCATATCATTGAGGTTTTCTGTTTGTGTGTGTGTCCATGTGAGTATGTTTGCAGTTGTCTGTGTAAATGTATGCAAGCATGTGTAGTGCTTAGAGTAGACAAGAGATTAGATTGCGATAAGTATGTAGTTTCGTGCGAGCGTCATGACTCCTTGCTGCTGATGGATGAGGCACCGTCAGGATTCACTGGCACGAGATGAAGAGGCAGGGTCACAGAGGTGAAAGGTTTCTGCCCCTGGGGATTAGTTAAGGGTGTGAAACAGAATCAGTTATTTTCTTTGAGGGATTGTGATTCCTTTCTGTGATTGATTAGTATAGCCTGACTCACAGAAATTGCAAAGAAAAGGCAAGATGCGAGTTGACATTATTGCCCATAACCACAGTACAAAATGTCGAAATGTCAACATCTGCTCTAGGCAGTTTAGACCATGATGGAGGCATAGGGTGATTTCTCCTGCGGACTGGGAAGTGATGATCCAATGACCAAAAGGCCTCCAGTGTTAACACTGGTCAACATACTGGTCATGTCTCAAGAGATCATTTCAGCTTTTTTTATTTTTATCTTTAAAGGACCAGTGTGTAGAACTTTGTGGCATCTAGTGGTGAGATTGTAGATTGCAACTAACTCACGTCACCCTCCCATTCCAAACATGTAGGAGAACCTACGGTGGCCATTGAAACTCCTTCTCTAGAGCCTGTATTTAATTTTATCTGTTCTGGGTGACTGTAGAAACGTGGTGGTTTTCTTTTCAACATAGACGAGCTTAGTGCATACTATAAGTGCAGGAAGGTATCAAGCGAGCTCAACTGTTATTGAAGCACAGAGCGAAAAGGAGTGGGACTTAGGAAGAATCAGTTGTTTATCAGGAGAGTTTTGCACTCATGGATCGCAATGGCAGCTTCTTTGTAATGTAGCCTCACATTTAACAGCATGAAGTTCGTTTAGATATCTTTGAGAAATACCTCAACGTGTTGGGAAATGTGGTTATGAACACTGTATTTTCATTTTAATGCAGAGAGTTAATTTGATGAGCAGGTCTATACCATTCTCATATCTGTCTGTTCAATATGGAGCGAGAACCAGCAGCTGGAGGAGACCCACAGACAACATTTGCACCCTGATGGTGTGCAGCTTTTATTTAAAATTTTAAAAAAGGGGGGGGGTTGGGGGTTGGGGTGCTCAGTATTCACTTTTCCTAATGTTAGGGTCAGGCCAGGCAATGTCATCCAATTACATTTTAATGACATTTCCTGGCCTGACCACAAACTGAAAAATGAATTTAGGAAGTTTTCTCTGCTCTTAAACTAATAAAGGGGTCATCTGTACCCTAAAGACATTTGAAGGGTTAACATGGTTAGACAGTGTGTATTACAAATACGTGACAAGTAATCTCTTGTGACACTGGAGAAATGTCTACAGCGTTGTTGAATAAGGAATACAAGGAATGGCCCTAAATTGTGCTGAAATTGTCCTTTAATTTCCTTATTTATAATTAACATGCCCAACAAAACTAATTTCAGTCATTATCTAAATAATTCATGGTATATATTCTGGAATCATTTATTATATTGTATTAAAATTCATCTCTAGTGATGATATGCCAGCTCATGCTCATCCGGAATATGATATGAAACCTTAAAAATAAAAGGCCTAATTTAAATGCTTGACAACCTCTTTCCATCAACTCCAGTCTCAAATATCTCTCCATAGAAGGTGACAGAAATGGGTCGCATCACAAACATTTTCAGAAGTCATATACACACAAAATTAAAATGCCAATCACCGATATGTTATTATTTTAACTGTTTACTGCCAGTACTGGCTTTAGGAGTATACTGTTAATATTCTGGGTAGAGGCAGACTTGGGAGGGTTACTTTAAAAATGTATCCTGATACAACTACTAATACCTGTTAAAGATGTAGTAACATAATCCGAGTATCCCAATATTATAGTAATGTAACTTGATTACTTTCCATAACTTTTGGACTACCTCAATACTATGGTGAAACCATTTAGCCTAATAAAATGTTTTATGATCTTTGTTAGATTTATTAATGTTTTTTCCAGCTATTCTTTCATTTGTTATACATGAATACACATTTAGATTAATGGCAGTATTTATGTACTTAAATGTACTTTGTTAAATATACCATACACACTTCACACTAAAACATCAAGTAAGCTGTCATGAACTTATACTGGAGCTTGTGTTTTTATCCACACACCATCCTAGTCACCAGCATCACCACCTACTAGTATTAACTAGTATTGACTTTGTTACAGTATTGTCTGTGTAGCTGACATTAATGGTTGGTTTGTGTAGATAACCATAGCGGGTTGTTGTGTGAAGTTAGCATTAGTAGTTGGTCCAGGTAGCAACTGTTAGTAGTAGTTGTGTGTCGCTAATGTTAGCAGTTGGTCTGTGTAGCTAACATTAGCAGTTGGTCTATGTAGCTAACATTAGCAGTTGGTCTGTGTAGCTAACAGCAGTTGGTCTATGTAGCTAACATTAGCAGTTGGTCTGTGTAGCTAACGTCAGAGGTTGGTCTGTGTAGTTAACGTCAGAGGTTGGTCTGTGTAGCTAACGTCAGAGGTTGGTCTGTGTAGCTAACGTCAGAGGTTGGTCTTAGCTGTGAAAGTTTCTTTAAATAAAATGTTTAGTTCTTTGATGATGACAGCTGAAGACAGAACTGTCCCTCTATTGTGATGTTGTTCCTCTTTTCTGATTTAAAGACAAAATAATAGAGAAATTTCCACCCAGTGAAGCACTTTTAACCAGAGACCATGACAAGGAATTGATTGTAAGATTAGCTGGTTTCACTGAGACCAGATTGATGTTGTGAGACTCATGAAGTGTTGTGATGTGTTTGCACTGCATGTGGTAGTAAATCCTTCTGTATTTTAAATGTATTTTACATTTTTAATCCCGTTAATCATCTCCATTGCACTAAATGCCTATATAATGTGATTGTCTTTTTTTGTAACTGTAATTGAATACAGTTTACATGACTAAGGAATGTAACTGTGTAATCCTGTTACATGTAATCCATTACTTCTCAAGCCTGGGTAAAGAACAAAATATCCCTTAAAATTAGTAGTGCCATGCTCAGTTGTAGCACAGTGATCCTCAGGACTCCCTCGGTCGAGTCTCTGTTGTTATCTATTAAAGTCAGTCCATGAGTGAGGGCGGATAAGGCTGAGAGAGGGAAATCCACATTGATAAGAAAGCGCATGAAGCACTTATGCTGCCGAAGCTTCTCCGTGTGCTGCATCCCTGGACCACAGCAGTGAGGCTACTAGCAGTTAGCATAGCTGTGCACTCATCTGTGAGAAACAGGATCTGACCAGCGTTAGCTTAGCATTAGCTTAGCAGGTGCACCCGTCTGTGAAGAGGCCTGGATAGCTTCAGCTTAGGTCTAACTTAGCTAAGCAGTGGTCTGTGAGTAATACGCTGTGACCAGCATGGAGAAAACCCTCTGTTCATCTTTATGGGAAGCCAGCTCTGACCCAGTAAAGTTGTGTACCCAGTGGGTAGCCCATGTGTTTTTAATGACCTGCGTATAAAAGAAGACCCTATTTGATTAATTCCTCCCCTTGTGTTTCTAACACATTAACCCTGATTAACTCGGCACTAGCTGGACCCTAGGGCAGTTATGGTGGGTAAGTGGCATGCTAATTGGACATGCATTACTATCGGCAATAAAAGTGAATTTTATCCTTTGCTATTGCATCATGATTGTTAAAATGATGCTTGGTGATGTCAGCTGGAAGCCACCCTAAAAACTGCAGAAAGCAAGTGTTTGAAATAAATAATCTAACACTGCAGATTTGGTCGAGACACAGCTCAGATAAATGGACACTTGAATCCTGATTATCATGTCAACTTTAATGTGAAGTTTTATCAAAACTTACAGCACTTAATTGTGTATAATTAAATTTCCTATATTGAAACGGCCCATTTTACCAAATGTTTTCCTATTAACACTTATGTGTGCTGCCGAAGGATGATAGCTGTCTCTCTATGTTTATTGGCCCCGGCAATCCAATCTCATTTCCAGGACGAAAGCGAGCAGCTGATAATTTGCTCTTAATGTGTCGGTTTGATGTTAATGTGTTTTAAGTTATGGTTCTGGCCATCTGCCCACCCACTCTCGAGGCTGACTATCATGGCCTTGGCTCAGGCCCCGATATTGGCCTCGTTCCTCAACTTGTCTGACAAGCCTGCCTCAGTTCTCATTTGGGGAATCATCAGCTAACCGCCCACCACCACATACAACACTATACAGCTGGATCTCTCCCTGGCAAGGACTGTGAATTACTCATTACAAGCCTAACTATCAACATGAGCACACACACACTTTCACAGACAGGAAAATGTGAGGCACAGGCATAGATGCTTGGCAAGTTGTACCAACATCCAGAGCAGCCTTTTCAGATGTGATCAAAACTCCTAACACAGAGACACGAATACTCACAAAAGCTATTCACGCTCATGACCACGTGTCGACAAAGACTCAGGATCATCTGGGAACGTGTCCGAAAGGGATGTACCTGATATCTCTGTGATCAGGAAGTTCAATAACAATTTATCCCTTTCCTCCTTCGAGGGATGATCCACTATTCAACCTGTGAGCAAGAATAGCCGATCATTGAGCTCGAACACACACACAGACAGGATTAGCTACTGGTAGCGTCTGGGTTTCCACGTCTGCTCCTTTAAGCCAACACTACATTAAGCTTAGTCATTCCCCAGCATCTCAGAGCTTCTCTTTTCCAACCTGTAATGTTCATACCTGCAGTATCAGACAGACCAGGTCCATTTCGTGCTGCTGAGTCCATTGCTTTTTGTTGATCTGCTTTGTTTGGACAGGCCTGTCTGCTTCACGCTCTTCTGAATCAGATCAGTTAAGTGATTGAGAGCACACAAGATGAGGCCCGAGGGCACATGAATTGCAATATTTTGCAGAGTTTTGGAAAAGATCTGGAGTTCAGTAAGATAAAATACATTTTGCAACACACAATCGTTTCAGTGTCATAAAAAAGTATGAGCCCATTATTTATCACACTTTTAAAGCTTTTCTTTTACAACCTGAGATGTGCATCTTCTGTGGTTAGTTCCATCTGTTTATCCCCTCAAATATGTACTTTTTATTCTTACATTTTTACATTTTTCAAGTCTTAATACACTATATTCGTAAATCATACTCCCTGAAGGTTTGTGCCAGCATCTGTTCTTACAAACTCGATCTCTCTCGCTGTGTCCCTCTAGGTTAAGACAGCATCTGCCAGCTCCAGTGTGTCCCTGTAGTCTCCTACAAAGTGTCATTAGCTTCATTTAGTCTTGCTATTTGTCTTTTCCGCAGTGAACCTTTATCATCCCATTACGGTTTGCAGGTTAATTTAAGGGGAGTTTATCCAAAAACAGTGGTTTATTTGTCACAGTTTACTAAATTAGAACTAAAAATAAGTCCAGTAGTTAAAGGGGAATCATAGCTGTACCTGCCATCGGTCTGGTTTTTATATCAGATGACATGTTAGCAGTGAAGTAGGGTTGTTCTGTTTTAATTCTCTTATTGTTGTGATCAAACATATTTATCTCAAGCTCAATTCTGAGGCAGTTTTGTAAATATTTTTCTAATAAATAATAAATGTAGCAACTTTTGATCAACCGACTTCTGCTTAGTCCCACCTAGTTCCTTTTTAAAGTTCCTATGACACGGTTAGTGGGGTGATTATTGCACACGTTTCCCATAAAAGAGGCTGCTAGGGAGGGACCTGTCGCAGACATTGATTGGTGTTTACAGTTGCCGGTAGTGCTGTGCGTTAACACAGCTGGAACAGGATCAAAAAAGCTGTCACAGGACTGAGTCACGGTTAACTGAGCTAACGGCTGTTAGTGGTTAGCTAAGTTAGTTTAATAACAAGTAACTAAAGCTATCTTTCCATCAGGAAACTCCATAAATGACCTCAGTACTGAGGCCATTTATGGAGTCTCAGTCTCAGAGGCTGTGATCAGGCCGCTGAGCCTGGTTTAGTTGCCCGCTAATGATAGCTAACAGTTACAGTTAGCGACCTTTGCAACAAGTAAGCTAAACCATCTGTCCACCAGGAAAGTTCAGTAATTAAATAACGAGAGGTGAAGCTGAACAAGCCAGAAAACATCAGAGAGGAAACCAGAAAAAATTATATATAAATATATGATCCAGTGTCACCCAAGTAGGTGAATGAAGTTGTGTTTTTGTGTGGTCAGTTCTGTGCCCCAGAATCAGTCTAGTCTGCTGCAGCGAATGGATGTATTCTTCCATCCTCTGCTACATCATAACCGAGAACGTGTTTCAGTGGATGTAAACTTTGTAACACCCCTGAATGCAGAATGAGTCATCAACAGTTTTTAATCATTTTTCAGAAAAAATAGTGAATATCTACAAAACAGCTTTTTTAAATAATTGTTTTGAAAGCATTCATTCTGTTTCATTGATTTTAAATACTAAAAAGACATAAAAAATTATCTTTCACCCTGGAATCAAAGTTTATCGCACATCTTCAGCCATGACTCGAAAGTGGTCCGGAGAGGGGAGCTGACTTTGTAATCCCTGCCATCTGTTGTGTAGATCAGATCCCACTGTATGGCGACCTTTATGTAGGCCACCCTCCATCCACCCTGCACACACACACACACACACACACACACACACACACACACACACACACACACACACACACCAAGAGGGGAAAGATTGGCACTGTCTAATTCCATCTAAATCTCTCTCCGCGGACCCGCTCAGTAGTTCCCCCTCACTTCCATCTTAGGTCATATTGAGGGAAAAGACGAAGGCAGCGAGGGAACGTCTGGCGACATGCGCGAGCACCTAAGCCTGTGACTGCTGCAAAATGCCTCCGTAGAACAAATTCTTTTTTTAATTTTACGGACATGAACTAATAAACCTGCATATAATAAACCTTCCGTCCCCTAAAAACACTACAAATATAAGTGCCCTTTTGAGCTTGAGCCCCCCCTTCCTTGACCCAAATGTCAATGCTTAATCCTACCCAAAAAAAAAAAAAAACCCTGATGATCTTGGCAAAAGAGAGAACAGTTGGGACACAGATAGAGAGCAGCGAAGAGGAATGGGGATTGAAAAAGGAGGTGAACAGGGATGAATTTGGAGGAAAAAGCGCTGAAGCGAGAATAAGCATGAGAGGCGATAAAGAGAGGGGAGGAGAGAAATAAGGGAGAAGAGGAATTGCAAGTTGGGAGAAGTGTGGAGCATACGGTTGAATCCCCCCTCCCCACACACCCCTCCTCATTAAGTCAGTCAATGTGACAGGAAGACTTATGTAACACCCCAGAGATGGAGGGAGGAGATGGAGAAAGAGTAACAAGGAGGAGGATGAAAGAGGGAGCAAGGAGAGCAGCTGTGAAGGGGGGAACAAAGTGATGCAAAGAAAAGAGGAGCTGGTGGAGAGATAAAGGAACAAAATATGAGAAAGAGGGAACTTAAGACAATTAAACAGGAGATATATGAAAAGAGGGTGATCGGGGCTGGAGAGATGAGAAGAGAAGGGGGGAAAAGATAAAAAAGCAATTGAAAGATCTGCCGTGCCTTTTAGTATGGCTCTGCTGGCTTTACACTTTTCATTTGTTTTGTGGGGGAGAGATTAGCAAGAGGATTAAGAGAGCGATTCTCCCGCTCCTCATTCTTTCTGTTTCCATCTCTCTTTTCTCTCTCACTCTTTCTCTCTCAGCTGGGCGCACGCACATTTGCTCACTCACTCACCACACACACATACACATTCAGTATAATGGCATGCATGTAGAAACTGTGTGCATGCAATGATGCGCTGTACATATCGGGTCTGCAACTAACCATTATTTTCATCTGTAGATGATTCTATTCATCTGCCAGTGATTAATCTATAAGTTTAAGTATACAAAATGTTCATTGAAATAGTATCAAAATTGCACTAAGGCCAAGTGCAATATCAATTTCTCTGAAGCTGCAGTTTTTGAATAATAAAAGTCAAACGTGTTACAAAACAGCAGTGTAATATAATGATGTACTGTAGTGCTGCAGTAATGCCCTGTGGTGATATTACAGATACTTTGTAACCTGCAGATTCTGTTTTCACTGTTTAGTAGCATGATAATTGGGGTTAGGACCTGATTTAGAAAAAAGGCCATTGCTGATAAATGGTTCCTAAGTCAATGGGCCTCATGCAAGAACCACTCCTGCGAACAGATTCATTATAAAGTGGTGTGTATGAGTGATTTAGGAGAACTTGTCGCTTTCACCAATTTTCATATTTTGAATTTTCTTTCAGATATTAACACAATATACGAATGATCCAGACCTGTCATAGAGTCCTGTGCAGTCAGTTTGCTGGTATCCAAAGTTTTTCAGGTTTTTCACAAATTACTGTATATTTAATTAGCTTTAAGACATTTTGAGTTTGAAAAATAAATTACGCTTCATAATTATGTCAGCGTTATCTTGTTTGACTACATCTCAATCGTATATTTATCATCCTCACGTGACATCCTCCCTCTGTCGTCTGTCCCCATGTGAAAACTTCCCCTCGACACACTTCTCTCGCTGCAGTCATCAATCTCCTTGCTGTGGCGAATTGTTTTTTTCTTTGAAGTCATTTTCATATTGAGACGTTTCTTCTTTATTTCTGTGAGAGTCCAACCCTCCCATAACACAGCATTAGCAACACTTGCCTTTCCCACATTAACTTTTCCACCTGTGGCTAACTACTAAATAGCTAACAGTAGCTAAGGGTAGTTTTAGCTAATAGTAATATCATGCTGGATTGGATAGGACAGGATAAAGTTAGATAAGACAGGTTTCCTAAAGTTAGGATTTGCATCTTTACCAGCAAATTGGAAAAATCCCATCTTAACTTTTTCTTAAGACTTAAGATGGCCAACAAATGTTCTCCAGTTAATTTTATGTATGTATTTTATGTAAAAATCATCATTCAGACCATTCGTGAATCATGTTGCAATATGTATCATGTACATACAGATAAACCCTACAGATAAAACAAGATAATTTAATCCAATAAGTCAGTAAGTAAGTCAACTAAAGCACACTCTCATTTACACAGATGCGTGTGCAGTTTGCGTACATGTACTGTATGTAAATAGGCATATGCGAAGGTGGAAGTAAGCAGACACAAAAATGCACCCACACACACTTTTTCTCTCTTTCTCACACACACACACACACACACACGCACACACACACACACACACACACACACACACACTGTTGTATTCAGTCATTGAGGTAGATTTGGCTGTGAGCCAGTGAGGTGTAGAGGTGATTGGGCAGCTTGGGGCTCTCAGACCATGTCTGCCAGTACATCTGGCTCGTTCTCTCCTGCTCTCACTCTCTGTATCTCACCCTCTCTCCCTCTTTCTCTCTGGTATCCACCTCCTGTGCTCCTCTTCCTCTCTCCCTCCTCTTCTGCTGTTCATGTTTTCTCTTCCTCGCCCATTCTGCTCTCCATCTGTCTCTCTCACTCATTCCCTTTATCTCCCTCGCTCTTCTGTTCAGCTCTCCCCGCTCTTTCAACACACACACACATTCTCTCTTTTTCTCTCCTTCTCTGAAAAGCTTAGCTTTTCTCCCTCTCTCCCTCCCTCCTTTTAAACAGCAAAAAGCAATTTCTCTCCCTTTGTCAGGGCGGTTGGCGGTAAGCCCTTAAGTAGGGATTTTCTGGTTTGGCTGGAATGCCATTAGGCGAGCTGGCGGTGACGTGCCGTGACTGACGTGCCGAATCTTTTTGATGTCGTGATGTCACAATCCAGCGGAGGCTGTGGTTATGATATTGTTGGCGTCCCCGGAATGAGGGGCTTTAGTGGTCATGTCAGGAGTAAGTCTTCATAAATCCTTTATGGCACAGAAATATTAAGCTTCTTTGGTGGTACAGGGACAGAGGGGAAAACATGGTGGAACGTGCACACACGTGTACAGAAAAAAAAGACGCACACAGACACAAAGCAACCCACATGCACGACCACACTGAAACACAGATAAACGTGCATGTGTGCTCCAAGAACTACTTCACACTGTGACACACACACATAAAACCGGCCACAGTGTTCAGTGACATTCTGATTTATTTTAACTTTTTGTCACCATCCAAGTGACTGCATCATTGTGCTTCCCCTTTTTCACTTTAACCTCACACACACACACACACACACACACACACACACACACACAGAGAGAGAGACATCTGGCATTCACACACTCTTTTTTTAGTACAACAGAGGTCTCAAACATAAGTGTTACAGATGTGTGAACGACAGATTACAGCAGTATATTAAGTGGAAATCTGGTGCTTAAGTGCATTTAAAAGAACACAATAATCCATTAGAGAATGTGTGAATGCTTATTAGTGTAGTAGTAATGGCAATGTGAATGGTTGTCATGTTAAGAGCATTATATAACTGCCCATGAAAAAATTCTTCAGTGCTTATTGATATGTGCATGTGCACACACACAAAGAGAAACATTAACGTAACTCATCTATATTTTACTTGAATTAACTTTTGTTTACATCTTTCCATACAGCACCCCCCAGATTTACACGAACCCCAGAAGACCAAACAGGAGTCCAGGGGGGAGTGGCCTCCTTCGTGTGCCAGGCCACAGGCGAACCACAGCCCAAGATTGTCTGGAATAAGAAAGGCAAAAAAGTCAGCAACCAGAGATTTGAGGTATGGTGCTAATGAATGAAGTGTAACTTTGTGTCTTTTGTTTTTTTAATTAAAGCATTGACTTATTCTCATGCTGAAATGCTGTAAACTGAAATGGGAATGGGTTACCATCCCACACCAGAGCCACAACAGAGCTTCACTGGCTGTGTAAACCAGTGGTTTCTGCAAAAAAAACAAAACAGGATAACTGTGTTTGTTTTCCTGTTATTGTTTCTTTTATTCCTTTTCTTACAGCAGACATTTTTGACTTTTCAAACACTGGTGTGACTCATAACATTAATAATGGCTGTAGTGCAGTGGACTAATGATTCGCATGTTAGATGGTAGCTGTTCTGATAGTCAATTATTTGTTTAAAGGAGTAGTTTTGGGAAACAAGGTTATTTGCTTTTGTGCAGAGTTAAATGAGGTGATCCTGTACTGATTAAACAAACATAATGTAAAGTGTTAGTGAACTTTAGAGAAGCTGGTAGGCAGAGTCAGGATAGCTATTAATGCTTGTCTTCATGCTAAGCTAAGCTGAGCATATCCTAGGTGTATATTTAATCAGCTAAAATAAGACTGTTTCCCAAAAACTACTACTATTCCTGTAAGTAGGGCTGGACAGTATATCAATATTATATTGATATTACATTGATAGCATGATAGGAGACGAGACTTTTTGTATAGATTTTTGATATTGTTCTATCATGATCTTCTTCAGGTTTTAAAGGCTACATTACAATAAACTTAGCAGACTGTTCTAGCAGTTGTATTATTTCCCTTTAACCACTTAGTTAGTATATCTACATTGCTGATTTCTGTTTATTTATCAAAATCTCACTATGTTAATATTTTGGCTTGGTTAAATCAGTCTGTCTCAGGCCCCTGGTAATGCTGCTGCAGACTCATCTTTTTCACAGCAGCCATATTAATATGAAATAGTTGGGTAAACACAGGTGTTACCAATGATATAAATTAAGGTCCAGTTCCATTTAGTGTAGCAGAACCTTTCCAGTGAGCTGACATGCACAGTCACAGCACCCTTTTTAAAAGATCTAAATGTAACAGAACTATCATTAATGTAATTAGTTACACCTGTGCTTTTCCTTTGATAACAAATCAAAGTTCCTGCTGTGAGAAAATGTTTATTCTTGGCTCTGAATTTATTGCAATGAAGGTTGACATTTAAGTCAATAATGAGTGTTGTGTTTTGTTTTGGTGAGTCTTTCATCAATAGTCTGCCTTGTTCCTGGAGTACATGAACACCATCCATTGCCAGTTTACATTTAAAAGCCAAAATTGTAGCGGCTACAATTTGATCAGTTTACCTGCTTTTCTTCATTTGTACTCCAACTGTGTGAAATCCTATCTGCTGCAGCTCTTTCAAATGTCAGATGATGCCTTAGGCTACAGTATATGAGATTCTCATATGATCACCCTTATTAGTTTCCCGAAGGCTCTAACCTTTGATTTTTTTTCTCCACCTCACAAGTCACTCTTAGATGGAGATGTTGAACCATCCTGTCTCCTCCACTGTCACCCTGAGCTCAGGGTGCTTTTCCACTTTAATAAGTCGAGTTTCCTTCCAGGTTTAAGTTCATCTTGCTGTCCTCCTGTTTGTGATTAAATCACTTGGGGAGATATTTTATTTTTAATCCACAATATATAAGCTCAGACCTGCTTTATATTTCTCTTTTCTATCCTGTCGGTCAGGAGTTGTTGTGGGATTTCTCTTTATTGGATTTCAGTCAGTGGAAACCTTCTCAGAATTCAGAATCCCAAGCTATTTGTATT
>JAJHUR010139862.1:0-10106 GCA_027495735.1 Lutjanus campechanus | reverse complement strand
CTGCTCTCCATCTGTCTCTCTCACTCATTCCCTTTATCTCCCTCGCTCTTCTGTTCAGCTCTCCCCGCTCTTTCAACACACACACACATTCTCTCTTTTTCTCTCCTTCTCTGAAAAGCTTAGCTTTTCTCCCTCTCTCCCTCCCTCCTTTTAAACAGCAAAAAGCAATTTCTCTCCCTTTGTCAGGGCGGTTGGCGGTAAGCCCTTAAGTAGGGATTTTCTGGTTTGGCTGGAATGCCATTAGGCGAGCTGGCGGTGACGTGCCGTGACTGACGTGCCGAATCTTTTTGATGTCGTGATGTCACAATCCAGCGGAGGCTGTGGTTATGATATTGTTGGCGTCCCCGGAATGAGGGGCTTTAGTGGTCATGTCAGGAGTAAGTCTTCATAAATCCTTTATGGCACAGAAATATTAAGCTTCTTTGGTGGTACAGGGACAGAGGGGAAAACATGGTGGAACGTGCACACACGTGTACAGAAAAAAAAGACGCACACAGACACAAAGCAACCCACATGCACGACCACACTGAAACACAGATAAACGTGCATGTGTGCTCCAAGAACTACTTCACACTGTGACACACACACATAAAACCGGCCACAGTGTTCAGTGACATTCTGATTTATTTTAACTTTTTGTCACCATCCAAGTGACTGCATCATTGTGCTTCCCCTTTTTCACTTTAACCTCACACACACACACACACACACACACACACACACACACACAGAGAGAGAGACATCTGGCATTCACACACTCTTTTTTTAGTACAACAGAGGTCTCAAACATAAGTGTTACAGATGTGTGAACGACAGATTACAGCAGTATATTAAGTGGAAATCTGGTGCTTAAGTGCATTTAAAAGAACACAATAATCCATTAGAGAATGTGTGAATGCTTATTAGTGTAGTAGTAATGGCAATGTGAATGGTTGTCATGTTAAGAGCATTATATAACTGCCCATGAAAAAATTCTTCAGTGCTTATTGATATGTGCATGTGCACACACACAAAGAGAAACATTAACGTAACTCATCTATATTTTACTTGAATTAACTTTTGTTTACATCTTTCCATACAGCACCCCCCAGATTTACACGAACCCCAGAAGACCAAACAGGAGTCCAGGGGGGAGTGGCCTCCTTCGTGTGCCAGGCCACAGGCGAACCACAGCCCAAGATTGTCTGGAATAAGAAAGGCAAAAAAGTCAGCAACCAGAGATTTGAGGTATGGTGCTAATGAATGAAGTGTAACTTTGTGTCTTTTGTTTTTTTAATTAAAGCATTGGCTTATTCTCATGCTGAAATGCTGTAAACTGAAATGGGAATGGGTTAGCATCCCACACCAGAGCCACAACAGAGCTTCACTGGCTGTGTAAACCAGTGGTTTCTGCAAAAAAAAAACAGGATAACTGTGTTTGTTTTCCTGTTATTGTTTCTTTTATTCCTTTTCTTACAGCAGACATTTTTGACTTTTCAAACACTGGTGTGCCTCATAACATTAATAATGGCTGTAGTGCAGTGGACTAATGATTCGTATGTTAGATGGTAGCTGTTCTGATAGTCAATTATTTGTTTAAAGGAGTAGTTTTGGGAAACAAGGTTATTTGCTTTTGTGCAGAGTTAAATGAGGTGATCCTGTACTGATTAAACAAACATAATGTAAAGTGTTAGTGAACTTTAGAGAAGCTGGTAGGCAGAGTCAGGATAGCTATTAATGCTTGTCTTCATGCTAAGCTAAGCTGAGCATATCCTAGGTGTATATTTAATCAGCTAAAATAAGACTGTTTCCCAAAAACTACTACTATTCCTGTAAGTAGGGCTGGACAGTATATCAATATTATATTGATATTACATTGACAGCATGATAGGAGACGAGACTTTTTGTATAGATTTTTGATATTGTTCTATCATGATCTTCTTCAGGTTTTAAAGGCTACATTACAATAAACTTAGCAGACTGTTCTAGCAGTTGTATTATTTCCCTTTAACCACTTAGTTAGTATGTCCACATTGCTGATTTCTGTTTATTTTTCAAAATCTCACTATGTTAATATTTTGTGAAATACAAATATAGATGATAAATAGCAATAATATTTGAAAAAAACAAAGTGTTATATTAGATTTTTGTCCATATTGCCCAGCCCTACATGGAAGTATTTTTTTTAAGATCAAATGCCAATTGTGAGGTTTTTCTGCTTCTTATATTATGTGATAGTGAGCTTTAAATCATTGGGTTTTAGACAATTAGTGAAACAAAACTAGACAACTGAAGACATGGCCGTGGGTGCTTGGTGATTTTGGTGATTTTTTTTTTTTGATTCTGATATTTTACAGATGAAACAAATCATCAATTAGTCAAGGAAATAATTGGCAGATTAATTAATAATGGCTTGGTTAGATCAGTCTGTCTCAGGCCCCTGGTAATGCTGCTGCAGACTCACCTTTTTCACAGCAGCCATATTAATATGAAATAGTTGGGTAAACACAGGTGTTACCAATGATATAAATAAGGTCCAGTTCCATTTAGTGTAGCTGAACCTTTCCAGTGAGCCGACATGCACAGTCACAGCACCCTTTTTAAAAGATCTAAATGTAACAGAACTATCATTAATGTAATTAGTTACACCTGAGCTTTTCCTTTGATAACAAATCAAAGTTCCTGCTGTGAGAAAATGTTTATTCTTGGCTCTGAATTTATTGCAATGAAGGTTGACATTTAAGTCAATAATGAGTGTTGTGTTTTGTTTTGGTGAGTCTTTCATCAATAGTCTGCCTTGTTCCTGGAGTACATGAACACCATCCATTGCCAGTTTACATGTAAAAGCCAAAATTGTAGCGGCTACAATTTGATCAGTTTACCTGCTTTTCTTCATTTGTACTCCAACTGTGTGAAATCCTATCTGCTGCAGCTCTTTCAAATGTCAGATGATGCCTTAGGCTACAGTATATGAGATTCTCATATGATCACCCTTATTAGTTTCCCGAAGGCTCTAACCTTTGATTTTTTTTCTCCACCTCACAAGTCACTCTTAGATGGAGATGTTGAACCATCCTGTCTCCTCCACTGTCACCCTGAGCTCAGGGTGCTTTTCCACTTTAATAAGTCGAGTTTCCTTCCAGGTTTAAGTTCATCTTGCTGTCCTCCTGTTTGTGATTAAATCACTTGGGGAGATATTTTATTTTTAATCCACAATATATAAGCTCAGACCTGCTTTATATTTCTCTTTTCTATCCTGTCGGTCAGGAGTTGTTGTGGGATTTCTCTTTATTGGATTTCAGTCAGTGGAAACCTTCTCAGAATTCAGAATCCCAAGCTATTTGTATTGAATTTATGCAAGAGCATTTGAAATGTGCAATCCAGCATTTCTGGTAAAATCTTAAATTGCTACATATCCTAAATATGAAAAGATAAATCAGGGACAGTTGTAATTTTAACAATCCCTTTTCTGCATTATTTCAATCCAGTCAAAAAATTACAGTGGACTGCCTGTCTGGGGTTGCCTGGAATTGATTTTAATGTGTGTAGTGATTGATCCTAGACTGTGGATCCAGATATGCCTTGTGGCTAAGGATTAAATGTGACTACTGCAGCCAAACTTCCCAGGCTCGGTCCCCTCAGCTTCCCTCAGAAAATTAAAAACTAGGAAAAGACCGTTGCTGTTTATCGTTGAGCTACAAACAATCTGAAAGTAAAATTAAAACCAAACAGCAACACCAGTCAGGGTCCAATGCTTCACATTTAAACAAGCTGGCCATAATACTGTGTCTGAAGCTCAGTGCAATATTTTAAAGCTTTATTAATTTAGAGGATTCTTAAAACTGGCAGTAGGAGATTTTTTGGCAACCTGGGGCCAGCAGAAACAGGCTGTGAACACAGTGTTGACTTAAGCTAAATTCCACTGGACATCACACCCATGACATAGAAGTTGGGCAGTACTGTGTGTAAGACTGATTTAATGAGACAGAAAGGCTAATAAACAGTATATTACTACAGGTCTCACTACCTTTGATTCGTCAAGCAACTTTCTTGGATTTTGAGGTCGGGGTTGGTGAGCTTCCTACAACTTTCCAAGTTGTAAATCCAACTTCAGGGGGTTGTCCATTTACAGTTTCCAACTGGGAAATCTTTTTTTTCTTTTCTCCACAATAAACTTCCCAGTTCAGCTGGACGACACCAGTGTAATCAGTTTTTAAGTTGAAATTGCAAACAGTTGCTTATGTAAATATCCAGCAGACACAGAGCAACATTAGCATTCTTTTGAAGCTGTGTGTTTACCAACCTAATGAATGTAAATTCAATATTCACCCTCTTTTAGCTCTGTCTTCGGTCGTCTCCACCCATAAAATGTTTGGTTCTTTAGCTGCTAAATGCTCTACTGTGTTCATTAGCTACTCGCTAGCTTTGCCTGTTGTTTATAGGTAGAAGCTGCTGCTGCTGCCACAAATGACAAGATGATGAGAGCCATGAGAGTGAACCAGAACAGTGAAGTTCCAGGCCATAAATCGAAAACAAACAGTTAAAGATGCTATAAGGAGCTGAGGAGGGACTGCAGAATTAGGTGATAATTCTCTCTTGGTTTGCTCCTATTGATTGTCGCCGATTTTTTTCCTTCTAACAGGTAATAGAATTTGACGACGGGTCCGGCTCAGTCCTGAGGATCCAGCCACTGAGGACCCCCAGGGACGAGGCTATTTACGAATGCCATGCCTCCAACTCTGCAGGAGAGATCACTGCCTCCACCAGACTAAGTGTGCTACGAGGTCAGTGCAGACACACGTGCAAGTCATGTTTTCATTCAGCTGTCAAACACAACTTTTCAATTAAAAATCATAACACCTGGACATAAATCACAGCCTCATAAAAAAATACAGGCTTTATACATAAATTTGTTTTCTGTGTGTCACCCAATTTAATGCATGTATCCAGAAGAAATACTTTATATGCAGGTATAACTTGTGTAATTTAACATCGACTGGCCTGCGGCTCTTCTTAAATTCTGATAGTTAAGTAGAAGGTCTTTAATTTAAGATTAAAACTGTAAGTAGGGATGTTTGCACTGGCTTGAGTACATTAAGTTATAATGCAGTTGTAATCAGGTTTTAAATATTGTTTAGTCAAATGAGGTCTTTTTCTCTCAGCGTTCTTAAAAACTGTTTATACAGAAGAACTTGAGGCTTTCAAGGATGCGTCTTCAGATGTGTGTGTGTGATATTCAAGTGTAAGCCTGGGTCCACTACAGCAGGTGGTTTTGTTAGTGTTAGCAAGAGTCCATTAATGCAGATAGTGATGTTAGTGTTAGTGGAGTCCATTAGGAGAACATTATGTACCGGTAGTTTGAAGCTCAAGAGTGTCTTAGTGAGTGAAGCTGCTCGAGTGTGGATAATCACATCGCCTGCCTTTACAGTACATGCTCGTGGGGAAAGGACGTGCAGCCTATTGTTCTACCATCTCATCTCTCTCCTCTTTCCCTCTTTCCCTCTTGTCTCTCTGTCTCTCTGAGGTAATAACATAGTCTACAGTTCTTCCTCTCCACTCTCCTCTCTTTCTGTTTCGTCTCTCTCTTTTTTTTGTCTCGTCAAATTCATTCCCTCGTACTTTCTCTTTCATTGGCTCCCCCTTTTCCTCTCTTTCTTTTTGTAAACTTTTCCTCCTTTTTTCTCCCTCCTTCTTTCCCTCTCACTGTCTCTCAATACACTCTTAGGTCCACTACACAGCAACCTCTAAATTATTCACATCAGACCACTCTTTGCATCTTCTGTGCTGTTCCGCTCCATCCATCCAGAATTTTTCCTGTCTCACATGGTTGTCTTTGTCCATGAGTGTGTGTGTATGTGTTTGTGCGTGTGTGTGCAGGCGTGCTTAGTTGTGCGTGTACATCTGTATGTGCGCTTGCTTATGTGTCTCCGCATCTATTTTTGATTTCTCCTGCCTCCCCTTGATGGAAGCTATCTGCTCGTGTCTAATCTTTAGCTTTATCGAGAACATAACCACTCATGCACGCACACACACGGGCAAACGTGTGCACGCGTGCACACACGCACACACACACACACACACGCACACACACGCACACACACACACACACACACACACACACGGACGTATCCTCAATCTAAGGCAGTCAGTCTTTATGTAGTGATTAGCCTTTTTCTTCTCCTCTGAGGAGTCATTGTGTTGTGGATGAATAAGAGGCCACCTGGGAGCAGCTAATAGCCCCTGATAGACTGTCAGTCCAAATGTCAGTTACAAAGTGCACACCCACACACGTGCGTGGTGGTGTGCACGTGTGTGCGCACCACACACACACACACACACACACACACACGGGGAGTCTTGTCAGTCATGTCTCCTTGTCTCCCCTGGCTCTGTAAAGACACAGCTCCAGTGACTGACTGACTGACTGACTGACTGTCTGACAGGAGGGATCCGGTGTTAAGGTCAGCCGGCTTAATTACTGAGGATTAGAACCAAGCTAATTGAAATCTTGGCTTCCAGTAAATGGCTGTGATTGGCAATGGCTGAAATAATAATGAACTCCAGAGCAATTATATGCTTTAGGATCCAGTGTACAGTGTGATACTGTATAATTCATGGTTTGGTAAAAGTTGAGCATGTGTGTCTGTTTGAATTCATTTAAATGAGGTCTGACAAAGTGCTTCAGCCCAAAAAATGAAGTTGTAAATTCAAAAGATGAAGTTCAAACTAATATCTGTTCTTAAACTTGTATTAAAGGGAAAAGCTGTTTTTCTACAACTTGGCTCTGTCCTCAATGAACTTGCTAAGATCGCTACAATAAAGTCTAATGGGCCAAGAGACACAATCGGTCAGTGGATCACACAGGTTGCAAACAAGCCAGCGGTTTAGTGTCTAGACCTCTTTATTCGGATGTTAAACTGAAAGTGAGTGCATCAGAAATGTTGGTAGTCTAAGTGTGGCAGGTTCAAGTTGAACCAGAAAGTGGGCACATAAACTGTAATGGATGTTTAGAATGGACAATTTAAATAGATGTTTACCTTTTACTGTTCACCCTTGTTACTGTCTGAACAAACCTGAGGATTTGTTTAAAACCTGTCTGATCATCTGAATGCTTAGTTTCCTTCAGCTGTCTGATTTCTTGTTAGTAACATTGCAACACTGTCCCAGATCTCGTCAACTAATGGTAACACTTTATTTGAAGGGGTGAGCATAAGACATTACGTTGTCATAACCTGTCATAGTCTTTATAAATGTGACTGTTGCCATTGAGTGTCAGTCAGTCATTATGTCATTTTAATGCAAAGTTGCCATTGTTTGAGATGCCTTTGTTATGACAACTTGACATTAACAAAGACAAAAATGTCAGGGAACTGTACTGTATTTGTTCATCAAACTGTCCTTATTTAATGACATCTGTATGACAAACCCAAATGGTGCCACTGTACTTTGAACTGTTGTCTATGCTGCGAGTCAGCTAATAAGGGGACTAGCTCCACCCTTAACCGAGCTAACTAGCTAACACCAGCCCGAGATGACAGCAGACAGCAGCCTGCTTTAGCAACAAATAAACTAGCTAACAATGACACCTTTGTGACCAAAGTCCAAATGGTACAATTGTAGTTGAAGTTCAGGAAATTACTCATGATACCATTACAAAAGAACAGTGCAATAAAACTTGACATCTTTATGTTATAAAATAACATACCACTTTACTTGACTTCAAAGAAAATATTAATGACACACTTATAATGGCTCATGACAGCCAATATCAAAACCAACCACATATGACAGTATAATGTAATACTAAAACATAAAGCTAAACAGTTTCTTTAAGTTTGATAATGTCAGTTTGTCATAACAAAGACATTATTCGCTTGATTAATGTCGAGTTTGATGTCAGTCTTAAACATTCATAAAGACTCTTTAATGTTCATGACAGGTGTCAAGACACGGTTATGACAGTGTGATGACAGTTTCATGCACACCCTTTCAAATATACTCAACTAACTTGGCTGATGGGTAATGTTATTATTACTGATAGGAGTAATGGCCAAAACAATGAAAATAAGACCTACATTGTAGTAATTGGACTGTTGGAAACCTTTAATTATATTCCTCCTATTATAATTCTATAAATTCCCACATGTCATTATATTGTACATATCTTATAATAAACTGACCAACACAATTATAATATCCATCATAATCCTATGGTTAAGTGCATCTTGCATTTTGTTTTCCCTCATACAGTCACAATGTGGTTGTGCACCCTGAAAAACAATTTAATGTGATGCAGGAACAAACCAGACAGACCAGAGTTGAATTAGCACTTTGTTGACACAATCTTAGCAGAAAAAATGTAGCATGCAAGAAGCACAGAAGTATTATTGCAGTGGTGCATGGCTGTTGTATTGAGTTGCAATATATTATGTAGGTGTTAATTTTATTGCTTCCATCACTTTATGGTGTTTATCCCCTGAGTCATTCATAAATGACAGAAACAGGTTTGTTTGCAGGTGCAGATATGACACATGGGTTTCTGAAACAGCAGCCAGCTCATGCTTTAGTTCCCATGATTGTAAGACCAGACTTGATTTGCGGTCATCCAGATTTACAGATGACAAACCCAGCGAGCGATGAGTGTGTGAATTTCATTTTGGGTCTTATATAAAGAGGACTGTGTTCGCACAGCAGTTCCCATGATTGTGAGACTGGGCTTTTCTATGAGCTGTGAAATTATCTGGAGCTCTCACTGTGGAAACACTGAAGTGGGAGTACGTCCAAATGAAACAGTGGGATGTGTGGAAGGCTCCGTCAACAAGGGAGTGTAGGGTTACGCATCTGCTCTGACCTCAGGGGGTTCTTAACTGTTCAGCACACACACACACACACACACACACACACACACACACACTGGTGCAGCTCTGTCCCAAACACACACTGGTGTTACTTACACCTGTCCCTGTGATGGATGGTAGAGAGCTGGTTATGTGCATGTGTTAGTGCATGTGTGCATGTGCATCAGCCCATCCAATCAGCCCTCAAACACTTTCACTTGTAAAACTTCACACCTAGTCAGCTTTAAATTAATGGAGCAATATGTAACAATTGCGCATCCAAAAGTTAATACAGCTGTCCAAATAGCGAGTTGGAGCCATCAATGGTATATTAAATAGGTTGAATCCTTATTTAATATGCGATCTGGTTGAAATGCGTTGTTTCTCCCACCCCCTCCTCCTTTGACTTGAGGAAGCTCAGGCAGGCTGCAGGAGCACAAGACGAATGCAAAATTGTAATTCGAGAATAACAAGCAACAAGTACTACACTGCAAGTGATAAACTGTTTATGACTTTCTATTGTCTGTCTGTCAGTATTAAGCCTGTTACAAACATCTACACCTTCTAAAAGATAATAAATTATTTCTTACGATTCATAAAGAGACACTTGCTCATTCAGTGACCATTTGTCTTTAATTTGAACTCTAAATAACATGAAACGGGTAAACAGTAATACAAGTTACAGGACAAAATAGACATTTCAAAGGACACCACGGTGGTAGCATTGTTGTCAGAGAAGCAAGAATGTTAAACTTAGCATGTTTTCTTAATATCTGATGAGATATCATGGTCATTTTATTTTTATTTATTACAGTAAATATATTATAGATTTCTCCTTAAGAAGTTTTGTTTTTGTCTGCACAAGAAGACGTGTGTTTTCATCTAGTATGCATTCGAGCTGCATGATATGGTAAAAAATATCATGATTGCAACTATTTTGACAAATTGCGTTTGCAGTGTGACTCACACTTAGTAATTTAATTCAATTTCTGCATCTTAATTTTAATTTTCAGTGAAATATTAATGATTCAAATCATGATGATGGGACATTTATTGTTGTCTGTACCAAACTGTTTTCTTATATTTGAGGCGCTACAAAATTCTATATAATGCTATTTCATCACACATATTTATCAAAAATTGCAGCTTCTGCAATTTGGATATTGCCATTTTGAGATTTTAATTCTGCAGCTCTAGTATGCGTGCATATCTGTGCTTTTTGTTGCCTGCTTTTGCAGGTTCTTGCACACGCTTCTACCTACACACTGCCAGCTGCTTTTTCTTGTTTCT
>JAJHUR010139861.1:0-30929 GCA_027495735.1 Lutjanus campechanus | reverse complement strand
CCTTGGATAATATTAGCTAATCCTTTCTCAAATGGTCTCAAGCTGTCAGTGCCCTGCATAAGATGAAGGGCTTTGCTTGCTTTCGGAGAGCTCCAGACTCTTGACTTAGAAAAAGGCCTTGAAAACGCCCACACAAAGCAAAACGTGGCTGAATTTGTCCCAAAAGGAAAACAAATGTGATCGATTACATCAAGGAAGTAAATAATAAAGATAGTAATAATATTTCACCAAACTGTCCTTTTAAATTGTGTAGAGAAACAGCTGTCTTGCCAAAAAACAAAAAAAACACCTGCCATAAATATCAAACATGTCAAATGTCAGTCACATTGTAAATGGATCACAGTGTCAGTAAATCACTTAAGCCTTCTGAGTGAATGAAAAGTGACCATAGGTTTCATCTTTAACTGGGTCAGGGAAGGCAGAGAGAGGTAAGCTGAGAGCTCACACGTCACTCTCTGGGTTTCCCATTTACTCTACCGTGGATCCCTGCTGAGCCGTAACTGTCACTGAGGGCTCATCACCAATAATGTGTTCATTCAAAAAGATATGGCTGGCACCAGCCTTAAAAAAAAAGTTGTTAAAATAAATATGGGATTAAACGATACAGCGGCGGCAAGGGAGACTAAGAGAGTTATTGAGAAACTGAGGCACATAAATACATAAGTTACATTATTATTTACACTATATTATCTATGATTATTCATTATTCTCATCTATTATTCTTCTTCTCTACTCTGCTTTAGAGGTTTGATCTTTTCTGATTTAGATGTTTGATCTTTGAGCAGCCTGCTCCTTTAACCTTGGAAGGATTAGCCTGGTCTGAGGAGGGAGTAAAGGTTAAGATGCAGAGTATTCTCATCCTATCTCCCACATGGTCGGCTACGTGGTCTTTACGTGGTCTGGCTCCATCGTCTTATGTCTTCCGTCAAGCTTTCAAGCAAGAGGCAGTGAGTGACATGTGCTCCCGGCGAGTGGGACGAGTGGGATTTGAAAAGAAGAAGGTGGGAATGGTAGGAACAGATCAAGTACGAAGAACCAGCTAAAACTGGTGCAGCAACCTACACAAGAGCAATGTGCATAAAGGTTTCTGTTTCTGTTCACCAAGAGCGGCATATTGTCATGTCGCTTTAAAGGGATAGTTTGAATTATGTAACGTGGGGTTGTATGAAGCACCTGGTGATAGTCAGTGTATTACCTACAGTAGATGATGGTTGTCATGCCCTCAAGTTGGAGAAGCAGAGAGGAGCACCAGCAAGGAAGCTAGGAAGCATTTGCTTAGCCTCCGTGCTGGTACTCCCCTCTCCTTCTCCAAAATGGGGGGCATGCCTCTACTGTAAGTAATGCACTGACTGTTAGTGCATCCCCATATAGCAAAAAAAATAATATTGCAAATATTCTGACAGATACTGTGACACAATTCACGATTAGGGGTAATGATAATTTTTACCTGTGAAACAAGTATGTTTTATTTTGATTTTGGAGGTCCCTGCGGACAAAAGCGGTTGTGTAAAAGTGTCTGTCAGGTTAGTAGTGACAACTTGCTGAAAGCTACTGGTCTAACTAGTGGCGCCTCACAAGTGTTGCAGGAATTAAGTTAATCAGTGCTAATGCTGTGAGATAGTTAGTGATTTCGATGGACAACTCATTGGTGTAAAGTGGAAGCTGTACGGTTGATGAAAAAAGGAGGTTTCAGGAAAAAACGATCAACTCTTACTTCGTCAAACAATCTGTCTTAACTGCAAACAGGCGAATTCAGTGCTCAGGGAACTTAATGTTAAACGTCATTATGAGACCAATCACAAATCCTACGACAAGTTCATGGGTTTTCCTCTGCAGCCCTCAATCATACGCTGGCTCCCTACATCAGCACTGAATCATCTTTGAGAAACCCTGTCATAAATGATTATGCTACTGTACATAAATGTGGCCTAAGAGTGGAGCTGATAACCTTAACCTCTTGACCAAGTAACTCTCACAACTGAGCCAGACACAGGCCAGACACACCTCGACTTGTCATCTCTCCACATGCAAAGTGAACGGGAGTGATCAGGTGCAAAGCTCCAAGGCTTCTTAAAGAGAGGATAAATGACCGTTGTTTGCACATATAAACATTAGAGCAAAGCTGATCAGGTAAGTTGGATCAGACAGCTGGTGAGGTAAGGTAACATAGCAGCGTGCAAACATGCAGTGACAGTTTGCTGGGAATACCTGATTTAGAGGACTCTGACCATAATGATTTCAACTATCATGTCCCAAAAATCCCAATCCCAAAAGAGGTGTTTGGACTTGAGATTTGATCTTGTTAAAAACTTAAATTGTGCAAAGTCTGTGGTAAGAATGGAGCCGGTGTGCAAGACATGACGTGAGGAAAGCTGCCCAGCTGAATGAGGATGTTGTCCACGTCTGGTTGGCATCAGGAACTCCTGATTCAGTGGACAGGTGCCAACGGGCCAGAGACCGCAAGTATTCAGATCAGAATTAACGGTGAAATGTCTCTTTAAGGAGACACAGTGCAGGCCAGTAGCACAGGTGGCTGCTACTCAGTTCTGGCTAATCCCTGCTCAAACGGTCCCAAGCTTACAGGGTTCTGCCTAAAACCATTTAAATTGACTTTATATTTAAGTTATTTCTTTTACAAGTGCAGCTCTTCAACTGAATCCAGGATGTGTCTAGGAAATTGTCAGGGTCCAGTTTTTTTTAAATGTCTATAATCAATGCTTTTCAAGCATTTCATAAAATAGACATCAAAGTGAGACTTTGATTTTGCTTTCAACTCTCACCAATGACAGGAAAAAAGCACTTGCACTTAGAGAATATCAGAGAGAAAGATGCTAAAGATGTCAATATGAGCAGTGCACAGAATGGACCATTAGCATTAGCAGCTTGTGCCCCCTAGAGGACTGTTTTTTTCTGTGTGCACTGCACTCATAATCCCATCAAAACTAACAGACATTATCAGTGTCTAAAAGGAATCCAGATCATGATGTAACTGTAACTGACCCACTTGTCAAGTAGACAGTGATGCCTGCAAATAGAGATTACAGGGTTTTTTTTATTTTTCCCCCTTTATAGACACATTGTAACATCATTTACCTTGACTTTATAATTGATTAATAATTGTAACTAATTATAGTTATTATTAACATTATTATTGATAATTTTAGTGCAGTTATCTTTGTAACTTTATATCTACAATCATACCATACATCTATAATATCATGAATGTGGAGGGTAAATGCACCTAAACCCAAGTTTATATGTAATAAGGCAGCAGTTCATCAAATGTTTAAATAAAGCTTTATGATGTACATCAACACAGTGGTAGGCTATTAAAACAATTCATACCATGTTCTAGGTCAGGGCTGGCCAAAGGTGGCCTGCGATAAGGTTCAATTTGACCCAGATGTTTCTAGCCAAAAATAAATAAATAAGTAAATAAATAAAGGAGAAATACAGTATGTAAGACCATAGCATTACATAAATATAGAAATATGAGTACTGTAGTCCAAGTAGTCCTCACCAGGTTCAGTGCAGGGACACTGAACCTACACAAGAGCAGGACAAGTACAACATTAAACTTTGACACTGACAAGTGATGATGAGTCCTCTACTGCAAATTGATCAGTTATTTATAACTGTGACTCGTCTGTCAATGTAAAGCTAAGCCCATTATCCTGAAAACAAAAGCTCAAGCCTCAGCCTCAGTTGCATGTCTGTCTCACTGTGGACAAATAAAGCTAAATCTAAGAGATGAAAACTGAGAGTGAGAATTCAGACATCCACTGAATTCATAGCAACCACTAAAAGCTATTTTACTAAAAACACTCAAACTGATAAATTAGTTTCACATTGATTATCTATTTTACCTTTTTAACTGTTCAACGAAGTAGTTATGACATGGTCCATCTACTTTATAGACATACATTACATTTGGAAATGTTATATTTCTTGACTGCAATTTTTCAAGTTTTCTTTAAATTTACAGTTGTTTCAAAATACTCCTCCTCCACACTAAGAGAAAGCAGCTAGATGAAGGAGCTTGGGTACCTGGTAAGGATGAAGGGAACCTCTCTTCTGCAGGACTGCGGGCACTGGCTGATGGAGACAGCTGGGGACGACATCTCCTGGCCAGACTGAAAACACGTCGTGATCTCACAGGAGCAGCTCCTCCTTTATTCAAATACAACACTGATCTGATTAACAAACATTAAAATGGAAAGATGTAAAAGTGATATCTGCTTATCAATGAAGAGCAGTTCCTAAATAACTTAATGATACCGATCTGTCAATATGACGACTTTCTTAATGAATAGTTACTTGTAGCCACACAATTAAATTCAATATTGATTTACTATTTATTTGATTCATGACTTACCATATTTGTGTCCCCTCAAGCAAGTTGAGTCTCATCATAAAATGGTGAGTAGTTACTGAGGTTTAACTTCAGAATTAGTTCATTAAGACGAGCCACATAGCAGAATTGAATACTGTATATTAAATTCATATTAAATCTACAACTTACAATAGTGCATATTATGATGAACAACTATCACATACAACAATGTCCTGTTGTGGGTTTTCAGTCAGTAAAGTCATGGCACAATGTACACGCTAATGAAAATATCTGCAAATAGAGGACCAACAGTCATATCAAACAAACAAAATTTTACATCTGACAAATATAAGATAACATTCTTCAGATACACCACTCGTTTTAGGATGAGAGATGTGCATAAATGGCATCAATACAACAGTAATCCTGAAACACAGGACTTATGCAACATTTTGCAAAAGGATTAACTCTGTGTTTTGTCTGACTTTGCACTGCAATCTCCTCCACCATTGCTCAGTGCACTTTTCTGCTCTGCTGTTTCCACCACACAGTTGTCCTCCAGCGATTGGCCAGACACAACGCCAGCCTCTGGTTCAGGGTTAGGGCCAGGGTTACCATCACAGTAAGAGCTGGCATCAAGGCCAGTAACAGTGACAGTGCCAGGGCTTGGATCAGGGATAAAGCTGGGGTGAGATTCCTCCTCAGAACCGGATGTCTGGCCTGAATCTGAACTTTCATCTGGAGATTCCTCTGACTTTGTTTCTGGGTCGGAAAGCTGCCCTTCCTGTTGCTCTTCAGTCTTCAGCCGTCTGCGGCTGATCAGCTTCTGCAACTGTAGCTTGCTGGTGAAGAAGATGCTGCGCCAGCCCACCTCAAGTGCAAGAGATGCCACCTCAGTGGAGATAGTGTTACAGCGCCGCCGAACTGCCTGCTCCCAAAACTCCTCAGACTTACAGAGCTGAGGAGCAGAAGTGAACAGTAGAAGGAGCACAATAAACACTAAACACAAGAGCTGATTTTATTGCATTGATACAATTTATTAAAACAATGTAAGAATAGAATATGATTTTATATTTAAAGGACCAGTGTGTAGGATCAAGTGGCTTCTAGTGGTCTCAGTCTCAGTCTTTCCTTCCAAGCATGTAGGAGAACCAACAGTGGCTGCGAAACTCACGCAAAATACAAAAGGCTGTATCGAGAGCCAGTGTTTGGTTCATTATATTTATTATATTAGTAATATTAGTATACACATTTCTGCCATATTCTGCCAATAAATCCTCTTAAATCTTACACACTGGAACCTTAAATAATAGACTTGATCATTACTATCGCAGAACACAGTTTATTTTTGGCACCATCTCTCTGTGTGTCTCTCACCTGCTTGAACCTGCGTGACGTTCGACCAAGCTGACCCACATCCTCTAGTTCGAGGTAATTTATTATCCGCAGAAGCAAGGAGTCAGACAGGCGCTCCAGATAATCATAATGGCCTTGGCACAAAGCCTTGGTGTACTGCAAGATCTGACGACCGAAAACCATACTGACCTCACCTGGAAGGAAGCCCATTATTTTAGCTGTCATCCATTCAAGCACTCGGTCAGCTCTCACATACAGTATTCAGGAGACATTATCTGAATGTAGACTGATAAACACCTAAGGCGTTGCTATAAATAATTTTCTGGGCTTATCAAAGCAAAGGATAATAAAAATAGACAATATAAAGGCTTGATGATATGCACCTATCCATAGGAGCTGGACAGTAAAAGTATTTTTTTTACAGTATGTATCACTGGCACAAAACCACTATGGAGGCACCTCTACCTGTACCATAAACCAGTGAGCAGCCACACAAACACACAATTTACAGATCATACTGCAGTTAATAGGGCTGCTTCACAGAAGACATTTTAGCCTAGGTGAGTTAGATGCAGATTCCAGGTATTGTGCAAGCTGGCTCACTGGCATGTCCTACTGGGGCACTTGACGGAACTGGGCCATTGTTAACAAAATTTACTTCAACTGTGCTCGTACTGCTATGACAAGTTAAAATATCTGTCATCTGACTGCTTTTGCCCCGTCCTCGTTGAACCATATATGATGAGAGAGCGGAGCAGCGGATGGTTCTCAAGAACTGACTGATGTTTGTTTTTCACAGCAGACATTCTGACTTCACAAAAGCAAATGTGCTACTAATAACATAAACAATCCCTTCTATTCAAGTGTCTGCAGTAAGCCATAACAGTGTGCCAGCATGCACAATACCAGGAACCTGAAACTAAGGAAGCTAAATGGAATTCAGCCTTTTCATTATTTGCACCTGTGGTTTTCCTGTTTTTCCATGTCTTCCATGAAAAAACACTCATTAATCTCTCAACTTGTAAGCTGCATCTTAAACTTCTTATTGCATCCTCTTCCTTCAATTAAGGTGGGCACAAATAGCAAATTAAACAAAGGGGAAGTTAAAATGCAAAGATCTGTCTGACGTGCTCAGCTCTAGTATTAAATATAAATATAAAGTCCTCACTCTGCAGCCCAGTGTCATCCAGGAAGTCCTGGTGAGACTCCCTCAGCTCCCCAGGCCTGGAGTACCGGTCTACAGTTCTCAGAGATATCTTCCACCATCTCCATGTCACCTGGAAATGAGACTCCAGAGGATCAGTGGTGTTAGAAACATTTTAACGAGCTATAGCCTATTTCTTTTTTTAAAGGGATAGGTCACCCAAAAATGAAAATTCAGTCATTATCTACTCACTCTCATGCCGACTGAGTGTTGGGTTTATTTTGTTAGTTTGCAAAACACTGCTGGAGTTTCACAGGAAAACGTGAACTAAAAAGCTAAACCTGACCTTCAATCGGCATGAGTGTGAATAGATAATGACTGAAATTTAAATTTTTGGATGAACTATCCCTTCAACCCTCTACACTACAGTACAATTATCTACATTTCATAAAGAAAAAGAACCGTAAAATTGTCAAATGAGCCAATGGGTCAGAATTCTCATGTTAGCTGACCTAATACGGTAAACACAGGTTCCATTCAGGTCAGTCAGGGTCAGTATACATGTTGGATCACTGGAAACGTTCTGCTACACTGAATGGAACCAGACCTTAGTTTGTATAATTGGCAACACCTGTGTTTATCCTATTATTTGATATCAATATCAAACAGAAAAAGGTTGACTTCTTCATACTAAAAGAAGCTGACCTATGGAGAAGCAACCCTGGGGAGAACTCTATCAAACTGACTTAACAAGCTATATGTGATATGAAATTATGAGAAAATAAAACAAAAAGACAAAAAAATCAAAAAACGTAACATGCCAGCACAAATTGCCACTCTATTGAGTTTATTGCAAAAAGGGTCAATTTGTTCACAGCTCATACATAAACTTAAAAAATAAAATAAAATTTTTGGAAAGGCTGGAGAGGTTCTGCTAAACCACAAAACCTTAGTTAATTGGGATCATTGTTAACAGCTGTGTTGACCCTGCTAACGTTAACTATTTCATATCAATATGGCTGCCGGGAAAACAGCTACAGTTACTAAACGTGAACGTTATGTGCTCTGTCAGTGTAACGTTAAATTTAATTTCTCTTACCTCTACTTTTCATTGTTGTTTTATTTAAGGCACATATTTTATAAAGTACAAGAGCAGAAAACGATCTAACAAGCTAACTAACGCTATCTACAAACAGAAATTACCTTAACTTGTTCGCTAGTAGCTAACGTTTAATCCAAGTTCTGTGGTTGTGGCAGGTGCAGTTAACCGACGTTAGCTACCGTTAATGTTAACGTTTGTTAGCAGCGCTGAGAGAAGTTATAGCTAACAGGCGGTTAGATGGCAAAAACGTACAGCTTCTCCCCTTTGTAATAATAACTTAGCTCTTTTCAAAAAATGTCAATACTTACGTCTGACTTGGTGACAGCAAAATGATAAAAATTCTTGTTGGGTGGAGGAGCCCGTCCAGAGATTTCAAACAGCGGGTCTGTTAAAAGGGACGCCATGTCAAAGTTTCCGCGTTGTCATGGCAACAGCGCTTTCTCATCAGGAGAAGACTCCGAAGGAAGGAAGAACAGTTAGCTTATCTTCTTTTTAAATTAGCCAAATCAAACTACTAACAAAGAAAACTAAATGTAACACATCGTGGTTCAGTTTGTAAAATAATAGTCACGGTTCCTTGTGTTCTAATTAAACGGTTTTCAAATAGGGGTGCGGGCAGAGCTGGAAGTTAGTTTCAAAATCATAATTGAGTACTGAGTACAAGTTGAATTAACGCCCCAACCTTTCATCTGCATTTTAGGGAAATAAGGACGAAAGACTAATCTATAGTCTATAAATGTTACTAACTGCACTTCAGTCAACATTGTTATGTCTGGTGGAACCATTTGATGAATAGGGAAACTGAAACTTATTGATATTACTGATATATTGATAATGTATTAAACATAAACGTTTAAAAAGTAAGATAACGCTTCAATTTCCAGGTTCCAAAATTTAATGGTAAATAGGTGGTAAATACCAAGTAATATATTTGAATTTTTTTAGAAACTGCCACCAAATTTCGTGGTTAATTGTGTAATAATCTGCAAGTACCATTTTCACGTAGTTGGTGGTAATTACAAAGCAACACATTTAAAATTCCTCTGAATTTATCAGCAAATTTCCCCCAAACTTTATGTTAAGAATGTGATAATTTACAAGTGTTGTTTTTATGCAAGTAGGTGCTAATCACCATTTCACATATTTGAACTTTCTTTGAAATTAACTGCAAATGTGTTACTTGGTGATTATCACCCACTGCATGAAAACGGTGCACTTGCAAACTATCACATAATTAACCACCAAATTTGTGGGTAATTTCTAAGAATTTTCAAATACATTACTTGTTAATTACCACCTACTTAACATGAAATTATGAGACCAAAGTAACAATACTAGTTTTTGAGAAGAGTACTTTCTACTTTTACTCAATTATTTTTCTAACACCAGTGCTTTTACTTGTAATTGAGTAATATTTTAGTAATCTAACAGAACTTGTACTTGAGTACAGCAGTTCTCTTTCCACCACTGGGTGCATGGATCCACGAAAAGTTTCAGATTCATTCCTTCGATGATTTATATATTTTAAAGAATATATATATATATTTATTTACAAAAGGCTTCATTATATCCTGCATTTAGGCTGAGCCTATTATTATTATTTTATTCTACTTATTTTTTAGTCTCTATATTTTCTTTGTATATTACTTAAAATAATCAAAATTTGCATTTTATTTGATGCACAGTATGCACTTGAAGTGAAACACATTCTCTGTATGTGTGCATGTAAGCTATAGCTATTTAGTGTTATAGTGCAAATATTTTCAATAAATGTCTCATTTTTTCTTCCTAATACTTGTCTCTTACAGTATGTTCTTTCACAGAACTAAGTAGATATGTAAAAATAAAATAAATAAAACTATGTCAGATTATTGTATGGGAAATCCGAGAAGGTCCTCAGCAGACCAGTACAAGAGCCCTGCAACAAATTCTACTCTGACTGGTATTACAGTGGTTTGTTTTGGTGCTGATTCAACTTTATCTACAACTGGAAGTTTAGTTTGAGGTATAATGTTATACTGAGAAGTATTTCTAATATTTAATTAGATGGACAAGACATTACTAAGATCTGCTGAACATTTCAGTGATAAATTCTTAATTAGTAATTATGATCTTCACTAAGGTTGTTGTATTAGTCTTAATTAGTTTAAACTGGATTTGCCTAATAAACTGCCAACTATCTGCTGGAATAAAGAATATGGCTATTAAGACACAGTTGTGTAGTTAAAAATCTTTTAATTTATTTATACATATATTTATATATGTACACATTTACTTACCTATTCTTGCAAAGACAAGAAACACATTGTCAAATTCATTGTTAGTCATTGGTGGCACAATAGAGACTCTGGCTCTGCAGAGTCCCGGGCTGATCCAGTAATGTAGCCTAATAATCCCTAAATGAATCTGTTCTTTTCTTTTGCCTTATTTTAAAGCACACTGAAGGGAGCTCAATACTTCCCCTCATCCTGTTCTTCACTCTGAAAGTTCTTCAATCAGAAGGCAAAGAAGAAGACAGATATCAGGGGAGTGTAGTGAATACAACATAACCAACGTTTCATAAATATTTTTGCTCCCAAATGTTGTTTTTGCCTCGGCAGGTTTCTGTGAAACTTGTCGTTCCCTGTCAAGAGGACAAGTCACCGGCAACCGCGTGAATTAACACTTCACTTGTTTTGATGCAACCCAATTTGGGTCACACCCATAAACCCTGAAGCTTTCTTAACAGTCTTTCCTTTTTGTCTTTACCATATTCATAAAATATAGTGAATATCTGAAATGTTCTCCTGTGACGTCCTCAGCGAGCAGGAGAGGTTAACGAGAGTATACTTAACAATTTTAAACAGTGTTTTATAGATTAGGTAGGGTACCGTAAAAAGGACAAAGAAACGCTCATCTTAACGTCTGCACTTCTTGTCTCGTTCTTCCATTTGTGCTCTGGTAGACATGCCTGTCCCTTCACTTAGTGGGCTGAAAGATCTGAAGTCTCTGCTGGCCTTGGTTTCAAACTAAACTCCCTCCACCCCCACACACGATTTCACAGATATTGGCAATATTTAAAAGGATAACTAAAAGTCCAGGATTAACGCCGTGTCCCATCCACCTGCTTGGGATGCTCCTCTAATTAAAAAAAAAAACGTGAGCTTGGTTGCTTCGGGTTGAAGGCAACTTGGATCTGGATCTGTGAGTTAATAAAGGACATTGTGCACCTCGGTGCCAGTCGAGTAGCAATTACGCTAAAATAAGAAAACGAAATCCCTTTTGAAAATGAAATACCTGCATCATCATGGTTGCTTCAAACCACAGATCGTGGATTTGGATGGAACCCTGTTAATAATCTTAAAAAGTGTGTACCCTTACCTATGTAGATAGTTTGTAGTGGGTTTCTTTTTTCCATAAGGTGTGCGTATACTCACCCTTGTTAACTCAGTCCTTGTTATACATAACATGTACTTAATTGTGATTACAAATGATGATATGCACAGAGCTTACAGTCATAAACAAAAAAATAAAAAGCATATAATGTATTGTATATAGTCCAAACAGTACACTTTCCCCCATAACAGTCCATTAGTCTTCAATATAGTCCTTTGCACTCCTTCATAGTGTTGTAAACTTTTTTCATGAAAAAACAAAAAAAAACAAAAAATGTAAGTCTTTTTTGGAAAAAAAAGAAAAAAAGTACTGCCTCTAATTGCATGACGGAACAGGTGCGTTGAATATGTGCTGCATGCTGCCCTCTGGTGGCGAGAACCGGGAGCTGTGCTACAGGAAAGGGTTGGTGGACGAACCCCCCGATTGGAAAGACCCGGCTGGAGCTCCTGCCTGGAAAAAAAGAAAAGAAAATCAAAGTCCGGATTAAGATTTAAGATGCCAAATACTGGACCTACTATAAATAACTAGACAGATGTGAAAACAGAGATTTATAAAATGGAAAGAGTGACTTTTTCTGTGAACTTAAAGATGGATATCTGGGAAAAATGGGTGCAATATGTCAAACCTCTGAGACCAGATTTCATCACGATAATGAATTGAAGGAACTTTTACAATTCTTATCGATTTGTCATCTATTGTATTCCTGTTAGGCGTCTAAATATCTAACATTTATGTAACGATGTGAAGCCAAACTGCGAAAAGCACTTTCATGTATTAATTTTCTAATTATTTTTCTCATTTATTGTTTCCTCTCTGGATGTATATAGTTATATTTCTGTTTATTTTTTGAAATTTAAGGAAATAGGTCTAAGACTCTGACTCAAACTAAGCAAACTAAAGATGAGAGACTATATATTTGGCACAAGTTATTCTCTTACAGCTTTTCTTTTCTATTTTGGACTTTGAAAAGGTACCACAAATACATGGCACGAATACAAATGTGTATTATGTATACACATATATCTTTTTCTCTCTTCTTTTAGTACCTGCATACCCAATTATACTTGAAGATGTAATAACAATGTGTTTGTAAAAGAGAAAAAAAAAAGAAGAATACATGACTGCAGTAAAACAATTATCCATTTTATGTTAAATGGTATAAATAGGAAGGTTTTCAGTGAAATAATCAGTTAAAAGTCCCTTACACAGTACATTTGACAGTCTTTAAACAGAGTTTCCTCATATTTTCCATTTCGAAATTCCAGACTCAAATTTCCAGACTTCTCAGTACATTTTTCTGACCATATTTCACATCTGAATACAAACATCTATCAGGGGTCCTCCAACTTTTTCATATCAAGGACTCTCACAATAGACGGCCATTAGACTACGGACCCCTAATTTGAGAACGTTTTCTCTTAGGAACCTTCTCTGAATGTTTTTTTTTAATTTTTTTAATTATGTACTAAAGTCTTCATAGTCATCAGTGATAAAACTGTGATCACTTAAAAATTGCAATGAAGCAAAATGGCTAACCCTAACTCCTCTTTTCTTGTTCCAACAAAATGTTATGAAATGTAAAATGTTACATTCCTTTTTGCTGGGGACCCCCTACAGCTCTCTCAAAAACCCCTGTTTAAAAACCACTGATATAGATGTTTAATTTTTCATTCTGACTATGTTTGCTATTACGTTGCCAAATAATTGCCAGGAGATTGTGACTCTGTATGTTGGAGGTGTTGATGTTTTGCACCCTGCCCAGCTGCAACAGGTCCAGGCAGTCACACATGACCAGATCTCTCACCTGAGACTGTGTGCTCTCCAAACTATGTTTAGTCACGAAAACGCATGCTAGAGGTGACATCAGGTGATTAATGTTGAAGCATCAGGGCGCGGCATGTTACAGTTGTGTTCACAGAGGCACACCTATACGACCTGGATATGACGCATCCACAGCGTAAAGTTTCTAAAGTGAAGTGGAAGTCCCTTTTCTCTCTATTTGCTTTAATCAAAAGTGTGTTAATTAACCTGAATATGAATGTCTATAGCGCAAAATAATATGAAGTTACTTCCTAAAGAGATCAGACTCATCTTTCTTCTCTCCTCTTGTAAAAAAAAGTGTTATTTTCTCAGCTGTGTTCTGTCACTTCTAGTTGCATATAGAGGAAACACTGAAAGTAGTTGTTTTAAATAAATTTGGGCTTTTCTGTTTGCTGCTCTGATGCTCCTCTCCTCACCCAGCCCATGTCTGCTCTGATTGGTTACAGCTGTTCAGGCTCCTCGAGCTGTCTCTGATGCGGCCAGATATAACCTGCTTGATATCTGTCTGGGTGTCTGCAGGTCACCAGTGAGCTCTCGCCAAGGTCTGGGTCGCGTCAGTTTACACACCGTGATCCTCACTCACGGGGACGCCTGATGATTTCCCTCTGATCGTAGGGGGTTTGTCGGAGATACAGGTATCCAAAATCTGTCGGCGAGCTGGAAATCAGGGCTAAAAATCAGGGCATAGTGTGGCCGCGGCTTAAAGAGCTGCATGTCAGTGCGTCCTGTGGCACACAGGTGGCACTAACCGTTTTATTCGTTTTATTTCTCTGATTTACTGTTTTGGTCCGCTAACGTCGCTCCCTCACTTCATTCATGCTCCACCTCTCTGGACCACCGCCGTTCTCTCTCACTCCATGAGCCAAGGTGGAGGGGCCAACTTTGAGTGGTGCATTTACAAACAGCAACTGACAAATCCTGCACAGTAAACCTAATATATTGAATTAATAATATTGTATTATTGTTTCCCCCATATTTAAATAATATAATTTTCACAATCAGTCTGTCTGTGTAGCTTTGTTTATTCACTGTGTCCAGGAAATAACTTAATATTTGGTTATTTGTGATGCTGTTTATATATGCAATTCAAAGATAAGATATTTTATACTGTTGTAAGGCACTTGGGGCGGGGCTATGTTGCAGGCTGCGCAGGCTGGCTGCCTTCCGCCCACACTCACTCAAAAAACTGTTTTGGCTGCACTAACTGTCTGCTCCAAACGCTATGAAAAGCACTCTGCTTGATCAGTTTATTTTTAGAAATTTTATATCTTAGAAGACAGAATGTAAACAGAATGTTTTTCCATACTCCCTTTCCCTTTTTTAAGACTCATCCAGACTCAAAAATTACTGAAATAAACTTCCATATTTTTCCACACTGCGTAGGAACCCTGTTTAAAAAGTTGGGGAAACAAAAAGACAATGCATGCTCACCATGAATGGATTATTGGACATGCCGGGGCCAGCCATGGGCTGCCCAAAGGGCGTCATGGAGGGCTTGTTCTGACCGTAGACTGGGAATGCAGGGCCTAAGGGTGACACAGGGAAAAGGATTTACAACACGTCGAGTCTGCTCTTCCCAGCAGTTAAGCAATGTGTAAAAATATTTCATTGTGACTGTTACATCAACAGGCCATGAAGAGCAGGTTATAAAGAGTCAAAGATAAAACAATCACTTTACAAATGAATAAATTATAACAGTTGAGTTTTAAAAACATCTAAGGGACCAAGACTATAAAGAGGAGAAAAATAAAATCAACAGGAGAGCCAAGCCCCAGTGTAAGATTGCATTCAGATGTGAACAGAGCCTTATGAGTGATGTCAGATTTGTTTGTTGTGTTTCTGGTCCAGACCTTCGTACAGAGCGGAACCCTAAAGCTTTGCACCCTAAATGCAACCTTTTATCACTGTGCAGTAGCTGCCACTGACAAGTCACACTTTGAATTTGCTGCAACACAAAAAAAAAAGGACACAATTCCCAATGCAGAGGGTCAACATGTCGATAGATTACACATGATTCATGCCCGGGAAAATGCTGCACTTGACCTACATCACAAGCAGGTACTGCACAGGTGGGGCAGGGTGGGAGGACAGAGGGATGAGGGAGGCCACTAACCATTAGACTGAGGGTGGTAGGCCCCCGGTTGAGAGTAAGGGATGGGGGCCTGGCCAGGGAATTGCTGCTGGAAGTTTCCGCTGAAACTGGTCGGGAGGCAGTAGGAAGACGCATTCCCAAAGCCGGCGGGCATGCTCATAGAGCCAGTGCCAAACGAGGCTACAAGACACACACAGCATGTGTGCACACACACACGCACCACACAAACACACACAACAAGGAGGAGTAAATTCTAGATACTCTGGCAAATCACAAAGCTATTTGGTAATGTAACTAGGTTACATCAAAGTAACACAAATGTCTAAGTAAATAAATAGAATAAAGACACTAAATGTTAAATGCACACACACCTGCAGCTGGAGCTCTGCCATTGGTCTGGAAAGGGTTGGTGGCCATCTCCGGGGCAACAGCTGCAGCAACGAATGGATTTGTGGATGGGACGGCTAGATGAAACACAGGAAGTAAGTCGCAAAATGAGCTACACGTGAAAATGCACCAGTCTGAAAATGTATCTTCGCTCTGCATGCGTCACTGTGGTAGAAATCACTATTACCACCTCCAAAGCCAGGCTGCATGCTGGGTAACACAGGTGGATTCTGGGCCGGCGATGAACCAAGCACTGGTCCAAATATGTTCCTATAAATAAAACGCTCAGATTAAATGTTTTTGCACGAGTTTAACATGTGCAGTCTGCACAATAGGAATGAATTAACCTTAACTGATTCATTAATACTGACACATTTCTTTTAAAGGGATAGTTTGGATCATTTGAAATGGGGTTGTATGAGGTAGTTATCAATAGTTAGTGTATTTTATCTGTAGTAGATGGCAGTCGGCACGCCCACATACGGTGAACCAGAAAAGGGCATCAGCACGGAAATTAAGCAACGTACTGCTGTGCACAGGGTCAGCAGAAAAAGTATTTTAGCCACTATATTTGGAATATTTTCACCGCTTCACCTAGACAGCTTTTTCTGATGGGAAACCACCATTATATAGGCCAAACATCACTCTCTCCACCTCTGTGTTCTGTTTGGTTGGTTTGGAAAGAGCGATATTTGTGATATTTGGCTCATAGAACAGCAGTTTCCCATTGAAGAATGCAAAGCAAAGCAGTGAAAATATTCTAAATATAGTGTACACTGATATAGATTTTTTTCAGATGGACCTTTTCATTTTTTAAGTGGCTAAAATACCCTTTGTTGCTATCCCTGTCCACAGCAGTACATTGCTTAACTACCATGCTGGCGCCTCCCTCTGCTTCTCCTAACCAGGGGAACGCCGACCACCATCTACTGTGGCTCATACACTGACTATGGATAAGTACTTCATACAAACCCACCTGAAATAATCCGAACTATCCCTTTAAGCAGTTTAGCTGTGAAAGGAGTGAATGAGTACACGTGTGCCTGCCAGTTTCTCACCCTTGCACGGTGCTGCCTGTGGAGACGGTGGTGCTGAGCTCGTTGTCCAGCTCAGCCAGAGCAGCATAGCGATCCTCTGTGCAGCTCGCTGTCTGGGACTGGGTGGGGACGGCACTAGACATCGATGGGATTGGCACACCTCCTCCTTGTAGCAAATTTTGTGTAGAAAAAAAAAAAAAAAGATACTCAAACATCAAATGCTACGTGCACACACATGAACTCTCCAGTAATAAAAAGACAAGGAAATAACTGAATGATTAAAGGAAAAGCTTGGCATTTTATAACATGAACAATGTGAAGTTTAGGGCTAAATGTCCACTGGGTGTCTCCCTTCACAGCAGTAAGCGCCTCTGAGATGTCTTTCCCAAATTAATCCAAACATAAAAGATGTATTGGTGTGTTCCTAACATTGCTAACTTAAAACGTCTTAAAAATCCCCTCCACTAAAAATGTTTTTTCATGTTTACGTCCCTGTAAAGGTCCAATGAGTCATATTTACAGGGTATTTTTGGCAGAATATGGAAGAAATGGAATATAATATTCATACATGCGTTAGTGTAAAATCATCTGACAATAAAAATCATTGTGTTGTTGTTGTTGTCAGTCACACAACATGACTGAGCAGCAACAGGGGGTCACACATCTTTGATTTGATCAATCCCCAAAGAGTCTGTCTGCTCTCCAAACTATGTTTCCTCACAAAACACACACGAGAAGTGACATTAGATTTATGCATGTATGTAGTTTGTAAGTGCATTTTGCTGTAACATTGCTAATGTATGAATTTATGTATTATGAAATGTAGAACTATGTTGGGACTGATATTGTGTTTGTTGTTGCAATGAGCTGCTCTACCTCTTTTGAAATAAAAAAAAAAAGATATAAAAAAAGAGAAGTGACATTAGATTACTAATAAGGTGGGGGTGGGGCCAATTTGAAGTTTATAACTACTACTCCTGTGTTTTTTCTATATTCGTGTTTCTGCTCTGGCACTTTTCCGTCTCTCCTTCTCAGTCTCTTCTTCTCCAGTCCTCTCCTCCCCCAGCCCGTTTCTGCTCTCACTGACTGTAGCTGTTGCATGAATTCTTGACCCATCCCCGTCACGACCAGATATTAAAGCTGCTTGATATCTTTCAGGAGTCTGTGAGACACCAGAAGGCTCTCTCCTAGCTCAGGATTGCATCTTTGAACAGTTGACATATACTGTAGCGATCATTACTCACAGGGACAAGATCAGATTTGCCTCTGATCTGGGAAATTTTGCTGGCGATCTTGAAAAGCTGTCGGCAGTCAGAAAAACAAGGCTAAAAGCCTGTAGTGGTGACTCTGGTATGTAGCAAGCATTAGGAGATTGTCCACGTCAAAGATATCAGTATGTTTTAGGTGAGGGATGGCGTCTGCAGAGCAAGGAGGAGGAAGAGGATGCATCCGTAATGATGACTGTTTTTGCACTGATATCAAAATAGAGTCTCAAAGTTAACAAACTGTGATGGGAGCGAAAAAGGATGATAGATACGGATAGATCAGCTGACTCCAGTGTGCCAACTTAGCAGGCATATTTTTTCCCAGGATGGCAAAGGCATGTTGTGCCCTAGTCTGACATGCCTTTGCCATCCTAGGAAGCCTGACTGTAAAGAAACTTTGTGGTGAATTGCATTAAAACATGAGGTTAAAAAATACTGGACTTATGTAGGCTGATACAAATTGACAGATAGTCTGTATGACAACAAAACTATCAGTGGCTTCACCGGCGAGCAGCTGCAAACCGTGCGGCGTCATCAACACACCCACTCGCCTGCTCCAGACACTGCCCTGCTGTACTGACACATGGAGCTCACCCAGACTAAGGCGCTGGCTGGGTTAAGATCGGCCCAGAAAATGCAGACATTTGTGTTCACACATTCAGCTCCTCCTAGTAGTTTCTGGGTGACTGCAGAGTTGCAGTGCATGTGTGAAAGAGGTTCTACATGCTAGGAAAGGGATGGTGAGGCAAGGTGATCGCAATCTGCAAGCTCACCACTAGATGCCCCTAAATCCTACACAGTGATCCTTTAAATGGCCTTGATTATACTGACTTGTATCTGTGCAGAGTTTGTCACCACAGTGGTGTTTTCACATTCGCCTACTGAAGGGGGGGAGATGTCTGCGCACTAGGCTAGATTTGGTACGTAACAAACTCGACCTCCAGCACAGAGCAGATTTGTCAATATGGAGCGCAAGACTTAGCATTAGCTGTCAGTCAATACAAACTTTATATGTGACAAAACCATCTTAAACAAAGTATTAATCATAGCAGAGTATTTTTACATACTTTAAAAGGTGTCTGGAGGGGATCTTTAAGTGCTCGCTGCACTGAGCATTAGTTTAAAAACCTTTAAAATTAACCCCGAAAGAGAAATGTGTTTCCAGCAACAGTTGCTTAGCAACAACAGTAGCATGTATCTATAGAGCATTGCTGGATACAGAAAGGGCTTGCCCAGTGGACACAGCAAGTAAGAAATAAATAAGAGAAATAATGTGAGGGTGAGGGTAAGTGTGTGGATAGGGTGGAGGTAAGACAATGGTGGGGAGGGGGGGGGGTACCTGATGAAAAGGACTTTGAGGGGGGTGACGTGCTCAGATGGGATGGAATTGCAGTGTTTCCAAATGCCTCAAAGTTGGCAAAGTTGGTATTTGAATTACCCTGAGGTGCTGCGGCCATACACAAGGAAAAATTAACACAGACAGTGAATGTGGAAATAAAAACAATGGCAATGCATGGGATGATGACAAACCAAAGGCTACAAAGTGCAAATTATCTTTATTAATCTGTATTAGTTTGAACGAAATGCTGTACCTTTGAGAGAGAGCTATCTTACCCGACTGGCTTGGAAAATGTGCAAAGTTGGCAAAGTTGGTTGAGCTGGAGGTTTGAGTGGGTGGAGCAGCGAAGATGTCTCCTCCCAGGTCAGAGAGCAAGTCAAACTTTTTCTCCTGAGCGGCGCTGTGAGCCTGGGACCGAGCGAGCCCTGGAGACTGGACAGCAGCCGGGGGAAAAGAAGAGGGTTAAAACTTTTCTCCAACCAAATTCCAAAATACATCTTATACGGATGCACAGGCTGCGAAATTCTGGGCTGATACCAATGTTTAAGTGATGATCTGGCTGACAGCCCATGCCAATGTTTTTTGTGGTTGTTGTTGTTATTTATTCCCCCTTTTGTGCCAGGGAAATCAGAAAAACATGGCACCCGTTGCCCTCTTACATCACACCAGAGTTGTGTCCAGCCAGTGGCCACTTCTCTGAAACTGCAGCCGGTCTGCTAGCTGGAGATGCCAAGGGGAGGAAATTTTCCTACTGGCTCACTAACTCGTGACGACACCGGTGTTACAGATTACACCAGACATTTTACAAGAAAAGATATGAGCAAAATTTCTGTGTTGTTAAAATGCTTTCTTTAATCTTGAACGTTGGATTTTATTATTATTTTTCCTTACTTTGAAAAAAACAAACACTTAGAGGTTTGCTTCATTATTAAGTTTCTAGTTGTCGGGTCTATCAAACATCTCCCACACTGACTCCAACAACCGTAGCTGATCTCTACAGACGAGCTATGAAGTAACACTAACGTTACGTACAGGCCAGTTCTAATGTTAGCTCCTTGTCCGTGGCTTGGCTAGCTTTGTTTAGCCAAGTTAGCCTTAGTTTTGATAAATTAGCACCAGCTAATGCTTTCATGGTAATGTACTAAACAACAAAATACTCGTTTTCATGTATGTGCGCACCCCACGACTATTTTGGCTCTGTATAATAGCACTCCCAGCAGATTTCAATCTTTTCATCCATATCCAGTTGCCAAGCAGCAACCTCTAATCAGGCTGTGATTAGCCAACAGCGTTACGTGTCCTTAATCATAAGTATTAATAACACACTTAGATGGTGGGGGCTGTGGGCACGTAATGTAAACAGTGTATGGAAAAACACCACGTCACACCAGTCAAACCTACTACCACAGCAATCTTAATGCTCGCTACTGTTGTCTGAGCTCAACCACAAGTAACCAACACAACATTTAATGAGTGCAAAATTGGCGCAACACAGCAGATAAACATCGGCCACTGCCTTCGGTAAACATCATCTTATTTGCAGGCAGGCTGGCTGGAATCCATAAGGCGAATACCAGCAAATAATGATGTTTGGCGGATAAACCGGTGCATCCCTGATAGATATGGACATTTCTGTTACCTGGCGCAGAGGGGTCTTGTTGAGCTGCAGGGTCTTGAGAGGTTGGACTTCTGGGGTACTACCAGTGCTGCTGGCTGAGGAGCCGGACACAGAGGCCTGGACATTTACGACTGCCCTCGCCTGGTCTGGAGGAACATACCTAGACAGTCAAGAAAGAACACCAACACAGATTTAGAGACATAAAAAAGGGGGAAACAGAAACTTATATATTCTGATCCCTGGTCACTATGTGATTGTTAAGATCAGGATAAAGGAAGTATTTCAGTCTTATGAAATCCTTCATAAAGCGCCGTGTTTAAAAGTTGTGCTCTCTTTCACTCAACGCTGCAGAGTTGGAAAGTGACACGTAGCCTTGGACAATGAAAAGCAAGCTGTCAAACTAAAACATATGATTATCCAAATCCATAACTGCAATATGTTTTATTTTTTGGCAGAGGTAACGCTCGACTCGCAGCACTCTTTTCCTTTGAATCACAGCTGATAGTAACAAGCCAGAATTACCGAATGACCTGCAGAATGTTTGACACAGACTTTTTAAGCACTCTGAAGTATTTAATATCTTTCCATTATTTATTTTTCCATTATTCAAAGCTATATGCGCCCAAGTATAAAATATCGCTGAATTCGCCCATTTATATGCAAAGTGTGTCCAAAGAATATTGGTTTGATCCTGATGTGATCTTTTAGCAGGTTTTACTCTTGCCAAAACTTATCAAAGAAAAAAAAAATCAATATGTTTATGTTACCATCTTTTCTTTTCGTATTTTTCCTGAAGAAACTCTTTTACTTTCTGCGGTTCTCGGAAATCTGGAACAACTGATGTCCTGTCGTCATAGAGGCCCAACCAGATGTGTTTACAGACCTACAGGGGGGGCAGAGGAATGAGGAGAGTGGGAGGTAAGGAGGGGATCGGGGTGGGGGTGGTGGCAAAGCCGGGAGAGAGGTGAGAGTGAGTAAAGGGAAGGGGGGGAGGGGATGACGAGAAACGGGAGAAAAAAAGTAGGGAGAGAGGAATGCCAATAAAGTTGACTAAGCAGGGTTCAGAAAAATGCCAACATGAGCCACTTCTCGATCAAAACCAGAAAGCCATGAGTGTAAAAATAATGTTTCACAATCTGAAATATGTCCTCTGTTGCAAAGCGTGCACGATACCTCGTTGCTGTGTTTCTGTAGGAACTCGATTTCCTGATGTGTGAATGTGGTCATAGAGATGGACTTCACTCTGTGTGGGGGATTCAGTCCTCGCCTGTGGGTGGAGGAGGTATATGTTAGCTTAAGAACAAGAGCAGCAGGATGCAACCCAATACTGTTCATGTGCTATGAAACAAGCAAACAAAAACTCCAAACACAGATGCATCAACACATTTTCTTTCCAGACTTCATGTATGTTGGAACATTTAAAGACATTTTCTAAAATGCAAACCGACAAAACTCCAGGGGTCAGCATTTACTGCTAGTTTAACTTCTTTTGATTTAAATCTCAAGGATGCAATTGTATATTCATTGAATGCATCAAGATAAAAAAAAAAGGCACAAGGTAATTGAGAAATATTTATGACAAAATACTCAGAGTAGTTTAGAAAATAGAGAGGAAACGCCTAAAACAGTTTCAAAAAGCCCAAGCTGACGTTGTCAGATTTCTTGTTTTGTGAGGCAAACAGTCCAAATCCCAGAGATAATCACTTCATAATGATATAAAACAGAAAGATTCACACATCGACTATAATTTCACCACAGCAACAGAGAGATGCTCCCTGCTTTGCCTCGATCGTAGGGATAACAAGTTTCATGAGGTGCCCCAAAAGCCCACGGCTGTAAACACGCATGCACGGCACTTCTGACCCTTTTACGCCACTTTATGTTTATGGTCACAATAAAACTGGACAGCAGCACACATGAAGAAGCTGATGGTGAGTAAAAGCAGTCAACTACAGGACTACATATCCTCTGGAGCTGTGCAGCGGAAAGAATCTGGCAATACGAGTTAAAACTTTTTAATGCAGAACAGTGAAGGTAGATAATGACTCTGCTTTCTAGTGGGGTTTAAACACAACACATAATGAACCACTGTCACTAATCTTTGCATGTGTCATGATATAAATGTTAGTGTTTTTGAGAATTGATCAATATCTCCAGGAAGCTGCAATGTTGTGATGCAACAAATTCAACCAATTCCTATTAATTCTGCAAAACTTTTCAATTTCGCCATGTCACCGCAGCTTTTCTGCAAATTTGACCAATCATCGTAGCCTCCCACGTGTTCCACCAATCATAGCAGTCCCCCGTGTAAACGTCATTTAACAACAACAGTGTTATTAACCATTATTAATGTTGTTTTGATGTTTTCTTACACCCCAAATGTCACTTCTAGCAGCCTGAAGACATCTCTGATTCTGTGTACAGATATCAAAACCGGCACAATACATTATATATATTTCAAGTCTCTTGTACTTCAGCAGATGAGACCTAATTTAATTGGCCAAGACTGGGACTTAAAGCAAACATCATCATAACTATAAGTATATTTACAGTGTCAGCATAAACTGGACAGTCAGAGTGCTTAAACATCAATTTATGTGGATCCACAGAAAAAAAATAGTTAGAACAATTCTTTACAAAACCTAGTAAAACACAAAATAATTAATTGTGCAAGTATCTGCACTTTGTGACGCACAAACATCATACTGTAACTGGTGCAGAAAATGTTTTCAGGAAGTCACACAATGAGCCAAATTGACATCTTCCGTGTATAGTCGAGGTGTGACACAAAGTTAACTTGTAACTGGGAGGTGGAACAAATAGTGGGTCAGTTTTCTGGTAAAAGCTGAAAGACAAACAAGCTTTCCAAACAAATCTGTGACAAGATCACCGATTCACTGTTTGTTTATATAGAGTGTTTGCACCTACGTCACTGTTTGGTCAGCAACTCGGACGCACACCTCTGCTGGAGGTACTGGGATGTCAACAAGAGAACGGAGTACAGCCAATTTTAGGATGCCTGAACCACAGAAAAGTTCAGGGAAACATGTGGAAGCTGTTAAACTTACAGCTTCAACCGGAAAAGGTGCAATATTCTGAGAAACTAAGGTTAGTACGTGTTAAAGATCTGTATGAGCTGGCTCCCTATTCTTGGAATGATGACCTGACAGTTTTGCCTTCTATTTCCGATCCCAAAACAGTGAACTTCCCCGTTTTCTGTTTTTTCAAGCCCATACACAGCTGAAAATCTTAAATGTTACAAAGGTTTGGAAGCCTGGAAAAAAGATGGTGTGCGGATGATGGCAGAGGCTCGGTATCAGCTCATCAATGACGTGTGTACTGTGAAAGCCAAGATCATCAACTGATCTTTAAATTCATACAACTTCCTGGATCAAAACACTGATCTGTAATAAACATATAAACAATTAAATCATCCCTCTTCGACCAATTTATTAAAGCTGTCAATTAATAAGAAACTCATTCGTTGTTCTCACAAGCTAATAACTGGTTGACCAAAAGTGACCTTGTTGAGCAAAACTCAGGGTCACTTGCAAGTTTAGTTGAGTTATTTACGTTCAGTACCTCCAACATGGCCGACTTCCAGACTGATGATGTGACGTGAAAACACAGTACAGCACAAAATCACATGTGTGTGTCAAGGGGCGACTGGTGAGGAAAAAATTCACAAACGCTTCAGAGAATAATAAGGTGAATCACAAAAAAAAGAAAGAAAACAAGAGGGACACCAGCGAGGAGGGGCACCAAGAGACCTGAGGAGGAGGTTGTTTTTTGCGAAGATAGGAGACAACAACTGTTGCTTCACCGTTTGCGGCTTTGGCAGATTGGCCAAGACAAAAACCACTGCTTAAAAAAGAAAAATCACATGACATTTGGGCTACTGGTTGCCATGACGGACGTGGAGACTTTGAGACAAAGCGGAAGAAGTTTCTACAGTCTGATGAGGCCAAAACACAACATCATCACCATGGAGGCTCATGTGTGCAGCATCATTGCTGTGAGGAAGCTGCTGGAAGGTTTGAGGAAGTTCAGGTTAAACTCAAAAAGACAAATCCTGGACGAAAACCTGATGCGAACAGGACTGGCCGAAAAAAAAAAAAAAAACGAAGTCCTGGTGTGGTGAAGTCAGAGTCCAGCCCTTCATCCAAACCAGAATGAAAATTGCTGTTCACTGAAACTTGACAGGGCTCTAACAGCTATGCAAAGAAGAATGAGGAAAAACTGAAGTGTCCAGATGTGCAAAGCTGATACAGACCTATCCAAGCCTGTAACTGCTCCCAAAGGTGCCTTTACTAATGCTGACTTCAAAGAGTGAACATTTGTGCAATAAATTATGTTGTGTCTTTAGTATTTCTGTGCGAGAGTTTAACATTTACATGCCATTTTTTGTTGTTTTGGCTGTCATAAAGAACAAATTACTCCAAAAAGTCCAATGTTAGCACTGTCTATGCATTAAAAAGTTAGTTATGGTTATTTCCCCAGTATGACTTCACCTCATTTATGTGCTGCTGTCCTAGTTCTATACATTTTCATAATGATTGCAGGCTCAGACTCACACGGCTGTAAAGACTAACGCAGTATATGATCTCAGCTGTGTCATTTTATCTTACATATTGATTAGGTTATATGCACACTCATACAGAATACAATGCAACGTGTCTACATCCTTATCCTGGAGCCACACACACATACAAGCTGCCAATTAAAGGGCAAGTACCGCACATACAGCTACAATACACTGGGTGGATGCAGGCTTGCAACACCCTCCCTGTCATGGAGGACACATGCACCATACTGACAACAAGATTAGCAGAAATGTTTGCCTCCATATGAGCAACTCAGTGGGTGTGGGCGGTTTAGATGTTGCATAAATCAAGTTCATTGCCCAAATCTTGTTTAGGATTTCATAACGGAGCAGAGTTTTTGAGGAACAAGAAGTGATTTCAGATAGCAGCTCAGGACGACCCACTGCCCTACTTCGTCTTTCAACTCCTTCACAAGTTGAGAGACCCACCCCGCTCCCTGCTTATCTAGAGGTGTGTGTGTGTGTGTGTTTGCAACATGCCTTGTTGTCAGAGGTCTAGCTAAAGTTCAACCAGAGGTGGTTCCCCTGTGACGTGCTGTTGTTAAACAAGGTGCTCAAATATTCAGCGGTGGTGAAGTATTCAGATCCTTAACTAAAAGTAGCAACACCAGGCTGTGAAAATACCTCACTGCAAGCAGAAGTCCTGCATTTAAAACCTTACTCGAGTAAAAACATAAAAGCATTATCAGAAAAGTGTGAATAAAGTATGAAAAGTAGTGTCACTGATTTACTATTATATATGAAGTTTCTGGATTAATACTACTGATGCATTAATGTGTAAGTTACATTTTATTGTTTAAGGTTCAGCTAATTTTAATCTGCCGATCTTCTTCCCTCTGTTCATCCCTCTATGTATAAACAATTCAGCTGTTAAGCTGTTAATAATACACTTGTTTTACTTTTTGTTTTAACTTAGTTATATAAAAACATTGTGCTCAAACTGTGAGACGATATTCTTCCATGAAAGAAGAAGAGCAGAGCCCTCAGATACGCAATGCTGCTGCTTCTTTTTATTTTAACTTTTCCCAGACTCACAACTTTTAGCAGCAGTCTTCATTGGTTAGCACCATTCGTTCAAACATTCAAAATTAAAAAGAAATTCCATCTGTGTTACTTGTGACACATCTCTCCACAGCATGTCGCTCAAGGTTTAGTTGAGCATTTATGTGATAGTGTTTGCTAATGCAGCGGTTCCCTCACTAGAGGGTCGGCGTGGAGCCAATTAATTGCAACTGCAAAAACAGGAAAAATGTATGAAGAGCTGCAATGCTGCAGAGATGACCTGACCTAAAAATCTTCTTCTCCAGAGAAAAGAAAACATGTTTGTTTGGTACAGACCTCAATAAATATCACACAATCACAGTTTTAATAGTGTTTTTTTCTGTGATCTTGAAAATTGTAATGCAAAACTGTTCATTTTCACTAATCGTATCGCAATTTTAACACTAAAAACATGGTGTTAATGACGTCTTTCAAGTCAACATGGGATGTCGGGGCTTTAGGAGACTTGGATTACACCAGACGAGCAGTATGGAGGCATTTTATGTGGGTTTTTTTTACATTTGACAACTGGTCACCATTCACTTCCATTGTTTGAGAGATTCTGCAACATTGTTTTCCTGTGAAACTCCAGCAGTGTTTCGTGGACTAAAAAACTAAACCTGACCTTCAATAAGCATGAGACTGAGTAGACAATGAATTTTCATTTTTGGGTGAAGACATTTCTCAGCCCATACAGGGATAGTTCATCCTTCAGACAAAAAAAAAATCACACTCAAAATTTGGAGATTCATGGTTTTCATTGGACAGGAAGCTTATCAATAATTGAGTCTGACAAGTAACTACAGCTGTCAGACAGATGAGGAGTCAAAAGTGCAATATTTGAATTTAAAATGAGAATTTTCTTCTGCAAATATAACTATTGAATCTACAAATTCATGTAAATAAATGCATAGCAAGATACTTAAATTAATGCAGTCTTTAACAGACATTCAGACACTTCTGCAGTTTGAATAAAACTACAGCTTATAACACCAACCCTTTAAACAGCACATCATATTTAGCAATCAACAACAAAACTGTGAGATGTGATGGAGCAGAACAAGTATGAAGTTGCATAAAATGGAAAACTCTCATGTTAGGTTCAAGTACCTCAAATCTGTACTCAGTACTTGAGTAAATCCACTTAGTTACTTTCCAGCACAGCAAATATTTGACTGTCATGTACGTGAAACTAACGTCTGGTGTGCTAACCTTGACCACACAGGCAATAACCCACTGAGACCACCCCTCAAACTGAGCCTACATGCATCTGTAATAACTCAACGTTATAACACAGTGAAGTCACGCTGTAAACAAGCCTAACTGCCGTTACTAACCGGCCCAGCCCAACGGCCTGGGGCAGAACCGAGGGTGGCGTCAACGTTACCTGTCCTGACTTTAACGCTAGCTACCGAGCTAACGGTACCGCCGCCAAGTCAGTGGCGGACCGCACAGCCCCCCCAGACCGACAGCGGTGCCTCGTCCTCGCCCGGCGGACACTGTAAACTACCGACACGAGTCTTTGACCCGGAGGGGGGAAACTCACAGTATGCCGGAGCAGGTGGTGCAGACGAAGGAGCCCACTGTCATGTTGACATAGGTCGGGCCGCGCTGGTCGCAGTCGAAGCATTTCCTATTCGCGGGCAGGCTAGTCATTTCCCGGAGCATCTTCAGATGAGTCTCCTCCTGCTTTCGCTTCGCGCTCGTCGCCATGGCCGAGAACAGCGGGCTGGTATCACCGGGGGAGAGGTTCGGTCGGGGGACCCGGGACAGGGCGGGTGTCTTCTCTGGGGAAGGGGGGCAGACTCGACGCGTGTGTGACGGCGGTGGCCGGGCAGACACCTTGCTGAGAGGTCTAGCAGGGAGACTGGGGCGACTGACAAACTACTTCTTCTACACGGACGAAGTGAGAGACAGAGCGGCTTCACACGCACAGGCGCCATCTGTTGGTTTGGAATGATGCCTCGGACTTTAACCCTGAAAACCCTGAAAACCCTGACACACCAGAAAAAATCCTTTCTTCTTTTAATTTAAATATTTACAGGACCTTTTAACAAAATAAAACAATTCCTATAATTTACTTATATGCACGGGTAGAAGTAACTGATTACAAATACTGAAGGGTGCTTGTACTTTTATGAAGTCTGTACTTTTACTTGTACTGTACTTAGTTACTTTCAAAATCATAATTGACTACTGAGCACAAGCTGAATTAATATCCAAACCATTTATCTGCCAATAAGATTATGTGATCACAAACAGGCCAAAGAAAACCAGAACAAAAACACTGCAGCAGCAAGGATGTTAGTGATCAATCCTTAATGAATCATTGATCGATTTATCAGCATTGAGATTTTAACTAACTATAACAGTATCTATGAATATTTAATCAATAATCTAGAAATGGCACTCTTGTCCAACATTGTTTTGTCTGGCGGAATAAGGAAACTAAAACTTAAAATGAGGGGAAAAAATGACAAAACAAAACAGGAAAAATAAAAATATTAGAAAAAAAGTTTTTAAAAAACGTGTGTTTTGTATCTTATTAATGATTAATTGATAGTTAGCATTTTCAACTATCAGTTCAGGAAAATTGACCCTATTTTGTCAGTTTTTGAGACTAGTACTTTGTACTTTTAATGAAGTATTTCTCTAATACCACCAGATGATTGAGTAACATTTCAGACATGTTAAGTACATATTTTCAGTACTCTTGCCACCACTGCATATATGATATTTTGTTTGTATCATATATGATACAATGGGCATATAGGACAATTCATTGATCACAAATACAAATAAAGGTCATAGTTTTAGGGAAATTTGACATTTTTCAGTTGGTTTACTTCTTCTTTTTTTTTAATAAGAAGAAATCTTTTTATTTCATAATGTGGTTGGCAAAAACAACTCGGTCAGTAGAATCTAAATTGGTCAATACAACATGCAGATAAAATCAATTAAGATGACAATTATTAGCAACAGCCAAGTGATTATAATGAGAGCATGTTGCTAAAAAAAATAAATAAATCTGAATTTACACTCTAAATCTTAAAATCTAATTTCAACAGTTTAACATTTGTGTGTGTTTGTTCGTGACTGTGGTAGGAATAATGCAGACTGTATCATGAAATACAACAGAATGATCGAGCGATTCACAGATCAATAACTTTTCATGCCTGCGGTATCTTGTCTGATACACACATTTTCAGCACCACTTTACTATAAAGTAGGGCAAACAAAAATACAAATTAATTGTAGGTTGTTTCAAAGATTGTAAATTATCATATTGAAATATTAATAACAATATGAATGTTCTTCTTATTGTAACTTTTTCAAAGATAGAGAGGACGTTTGAGTTACTGCGTGAAGGCGGCCATGTTGGATTTTGCACTCACAGGCAGGCCGCTCCCTGCAGTGAACTGATGATCCACCAGAGGGCAGAAGACATGTGTCAGATTGCATCCAACAGATTTTTCAGTAAAGTATTGATCATATTGATGTTGTAGAGGTCTCAGAAACTTGTACAAGTATTACACAAATGGCATCACAGTGTTAATGAAAACACCGTTATTTGGGTTTGTGTCTTGAAGGGAACCCCAGACCCGTGAAAATATCCAATTCCTAATCATTTTAACCCAAACCGTGATCTTTCCCTCAACCTAACCAAGTGTTTTCTGCCCCTAAACTTAGTCAGATTTCAACCAAAGAATTGCCACATTAAAAAAAAACATAGTTTATACAAGGTGCACAATTTAGAAACATGGTTCCCCTATAAACACAACCATTATTTTGAAATATTTCAGAAAAAAAATTACAAATGTTGCTATGAAAACATTGCATTTACTGGTCAACATCACACAAACAAATACACTGATGTTTTATTTCAGTTTTACAAAAGCCAACAGCTTTGCATATAAAAACAAAATCTAAAATATACAACACAGGCTGTGTATTTGTTTTTTGTTTTTCAAAATAATATAAAATTTTCTTCACATGGATTTAAACATCTCATTATCTCTTTTAGACATGATCCCACTTTAGTGCATGTTTTAAGATTCAAGTCTTTTGGTCTCTGCTTTGGCACCCTTCACTCAACAGGTGCTCATTGAATATCTAGTGATGAGACGTCCCCTGTCTCCACGTCTGCCCTCCCGGACAGTGAGCGCACTGTTCTCTTTCATAGCCGTCCACCGCCTGCTCTGCTTTTCTCCGTGCGTCTGCAGGAAACTGCTGGACGCGCTGAAGAACTGCTCAGTGAACTGCATTGTTGTGGACGCTGCTGTTCAGACAAGATCGGATTATTGTTTTGTCACTGGGGGGCGGAGACTCGAAGTCTTGAGCGATGACTGTTCTGGCTTCCTCTTAATTCAGAAGGCACTCTGACAAATATAGTCCTCTGCCAATAAAAACATCAAA
>JAJHUR010139859.1:106741-141754 GCA_027495735.1 Lutjanus campechanus | reverse complement strand
TTTCTTTTTTCCTATCAACACATCATACGAGCCTTCAAGACTTAGTTTCAATCTTGCGAAACCTTTTTGTTTCAAGCTTTGAAACAAAGTTTTTTGGACTAAATGGCACAAGTCCTGTGGCGCTCAAAGTGCTAAAAATAATACATTTGGAAAATTTAAAACCAGTGTTTCTTTCCAAAAATCTTGACCTGGTTACTCAAGATTATCCAAAGACAATGTTGTGAGCAGATTCATATAGGAAGTATTTTCTTTCTGCAGTAGAATCCACCAAACTACTTTCTTTCTAATATAGAGCGACATATTTTAAAGATATTTAATCTTATATTGAATGTGTAACCCACACAGGAAATGTAAGAAACAAGGCAAGAAACAAGAAACAAGTGATTTGGATGAATTCTGAGCTGATAATTTCCTGTGAACAGGAACTTTTTAGCAAACACTGTCTGAATATTTAATATTTTAATATTTTATATTTCTCTTTATTTTATCTGTATTCGTTTGTCACTCACTCCTTTTTGTACCTGTACTTTTTTTGAGCTGCTGTAACGTGAATTTCCCTGCTGTGTAATCAATAAAGTTTATCTTTTCTTATCTTACTTAGTTTTCTTCATAGAAATGAATAAAATACTGAGATAAAGTGTATATATATATTTTAAAGTTCTCCTACACTCTTTAAAATCAAGAAGGGCACCCCTGCAACCCCTGTGAAGTTTTGGCGAACCCCCAGTGTAGTCAAAATGATCCAGCTTTACTTTCAGACAAAAATAATCCTCAACAGACAAATACAAAAGCCCCACTGTGGATTTAGTAAAATTTAATTTATCTACAATTATTCCTCCATACAAGCATACAGACTGATAGATTCTTTATTCATTTCAATGTGGCTCATAAATTGATAAGTTACACAATATCATACAGAAGCTGGATGCCAGAACTGGACAAAAAGTTGCAAAAATATCTTTTTTGTCTTTACATCTTTTCTGTCAGTGTTTTGCAGCATATTGTAGAGCGGTTAGGTTGTGTCGTCAGAGTGAAATGGAACAAGTGTTGAAATACTGTAACACACTGGACTGAACTGATCGGGGTGTGAGGATGAATTCAGCGCAGTGACATGTTGCAGGTGACGATGTGAATAATGCTGCAGGTGCATCTGGTGGGAGCAGCAGAGCAGGATGGGAAAAAGCCTGAAGAGCTTCAACGGCATGTTTATGATAAAAAGAGAATAATAATAATAATAATTATATCAAATCTGTTTGCATCTTTGCTACATTTTAAATCCTCCTCTCTAAATTAACCAGATGACTTGTGTGTGTGTGTTAAAGTAACCTAATAATATGTGACAACACGTTACAATAAACACAAGACTGGTAAAGTCCATCACAAACTGATGGTGAACGTGGCTGAGATGAATGCACTGACATGTTTCAGCTGTCACTGAAAACTGAAGAACCACATGTTGAACAAGGAAATGTCCAGATAACTAACATGACCATGTGATGTGACACAGAGGGTAAAGAAAGTGTAGGTAGCATGGCAGCTGAGAGAGAAACTGCTTCAGTATATTAGTCCTATGCCTCAGTTTCTCATGTGTGTTTCTGTTAAGTCTTTTCTTGCCTGCTGGCAGACAAACTCCCATCTCTCTCCTTTTTCTTCTTCTTTCAGTGTTTATTTTCCCCTCTAGTCCTCATCTTCGTCCTCCTCCTCGTCATCGTCGTCCGTTTGGTCCCTGGCGTCGAGGTCGTCTTCATCGTCCACCTGCAAGGAAAGCGTCACAGTCTAACTAGAGCAAACACACAAAGCACAGCTGAGTGTTTGAGGTTGTTGCTCTATCATAAAGCTCACAAGCCGCTACGTCGCTGCTGCTACAAACTAAAATCACAGTTAAGTGGTCACACTGGGAGCTGCGAAGACTAGAGACCGACTAATAATCTATCTGCCAGCCAAGGAGCCATACTGTGAGCCTGAAAATGTCGAATTCCCCAAAGTTTTATGATAGAAATGTACAGTATGTGTCTCCAGGATTTAGAAACTGCTGGATGCTAACCTGCACAATTAGCATAATTAGCTTTGTATTATACTCCCTTCTCTCTTTTTAAAAATATTATTTAGCCATAGTTACATTATTCTACTTTGTTGTGGTACTTGCCTTTGTTATCTTCAATAATACCCAATTGTGAGTCCCCTCAGAGGGTAATGGGCTCTAAATTGCACAATTAGCATAGCATCAATTACCATAATCATCTATATGGGCAATATTTCATCAACTGCTCAGTGGCTCTGGACAATACTGGAGTGGTTTTGGGGGTTACTGAGGATGCTAAATCCATTTCTGATATTTTCAAAATTATTACTTTAATAATACTAATAATTACTTATTACACAAGTAATAAATTGTGTCTGTTTTTTATTTTACAAACTAAGTTCAAATACCTTGTTAAAATGGCTCACATAGAGCTCTACAGCTTCCTTTCATTTAGTATTCAAGAGTTAATGTATATGCAAATAGCCCCCGCCCTCTCCACACACCCACACCCCCAACCTGCACCCCTAAGTTTATCCTCTGTTTTGCCAGCTAATCACAGTAACTAAGCTACATCCGGCTTCTCCTGTGGGCTGAGCATCGCCGCTAATGACATGTACAGCACCACCCCCTCGATTAACGGGATTGGTTCCTTAGGTTTATGACCTCATATACCCAGCCTGACTGAAACTGTTTTTTTGAGACTGCCCCTTCTCACTGCAGTTTCAAGCCAACAAATGCTCAGACATGTTGTTTACTGCTTATTTAGCTCCTGATATGTCTTGCATCACACGAAAAACAGCACATGGGCATGTTAACAAGGTTAAAAAGGTGATTTTCACTGGAGGGGGTCTTTCCGTTAACAAAATAAACACCATGTAATTTTATTTCTATCAGCACAAACTGGCCCAGACTGGAACAACTTCATCCAGCTTGCTCTGATTGGTTGCGACTGCAGTCCACACAATAATAATTATGTGTTCTCAACTTTAGTAAAATAGATCTAAATTGAAACTGATATTATTTCAGATGTTGGATTGTCTAAAATGGTATTTCATATTTTCTGCAGTTGTATTTTACTTTAGTAAAAGAACGTAACACAGATAGTTGTTTTACCGTCTCTCCGAGGTCTTTGAGTCTTTGTTTCAGGCTGTGGATCTTCTGGTCCTGGTCTGCCAGCAGCATCAGCAGGTCGTCCTGCTCTTTCTTCGACTCCTGCACCTCCGTCTGCAGCTTTGATTTTTCTGTCTGCAGGATGGCCACCGTGCTGGTGGCTGAAGCCAGCTGCTGCTCCAGCCCCCCTCTGCTATCCGACAAGCTCTTTGCCTCCTCCTGAACCAACAAAGAAGAAGGAAAGAACAGAGGTGAGGAAATGGACGGTGACAGGTGGAGGATGCAGATGTTGAACAGGAAGATCCATAAATACAAATAATGGGAGCCCAAGCAAAAACACAAATAAATAATTTCAAAGAGGTAAGATATTGAAAGCAAATTAGTGATGCTTCAGAGATCACAGTCATCATGCAGACATTTTGTTAAACACACCTTGAGTCTCTCTGTCTCAGTCGTCTGTGCTGCGAGTCTGCTCTCCAGTTCTGCCATCTTGGCAGCGTCTAATGAGCCGTCACTGCTCGGGACTGCATCTGAGGACTGAGGGAGACCAGTGGAGGGTTCATTAATTCAGCATCTGTTAAGAATAATGTGACAGATTTGGTACTAAATGTCATATTTGCAAGATATTTACCCCAGCTTCAGCTCTTCTCAGAAGCTCTTGTCTCTCCGTCTTCATCTGGTTGATTTCCGCCGCCTGGGACTGGACCTGACTCCTCAGAGCCTCCAGCTCCTACAACAAACAAAGTCAGTCAACACTTACTGCAAAAATTTATGTAATACATAAATATGAAATAAGAAAAACACTCTAGATTGAAGTTTTAAGGATAAGCCTGGTAATATTCTACATTTTTGTTATTGTCAACTATTGCCTGTGTGGTCAGTGTAGTCAGTGATATATTCTTCAGCAGTGTGAGCATTTTTATTTGTGCTCCTAACTTAACAGATGTGAAACAATCAGAAAATAAGGTTTCATTTCTCTGATTCACTGGTGTTCTTGCTACGACCGCTCGCTCTCTTCATTCACTCTCTACCTCTCTCTCACTGCAGAGCGTTCTCGCTCTCAAACACATCGACACAAACTGAAGGAAGCTTCCTGGCATCGTTGTTTTAAAGCATAAACTACAAGCCAGATGCAGACATCAAAGCTGGGTACACAAAATAAACCATATATCATTATTTGGTCCATGAACTTCGCCTGGATAGAGTCCAATTTCAGCTATATGTCAGACAGGCTGTAGAGCAGTCTAATCGCTGGCTTATGTGATTGGCCACTGCAGCGTGACATTGGTTTGCATTTCTCCAAAAGTTTATTTTGTTTCAGCTGTTTGTCACAGAGCTGCTGCATTTTGTTTTGTTTTGTTTTTCTCTACCACATCCACTGCATTTCCTAATACCACCGCCTAAACGCACCATCAATTCAAATAAATGAGAGCACCGGTGTTTTCACTGCAACACCTCAATTGGTCTGGATACAGCGAGGGAAGAGAGATGCAGTGTTAAAGCAGTACCACTTCTTTACGGGTCAGTACCTGACCTGACCTGGTATTGATGAGCTCCTGGACAAATGATACTGCCATTGGTATTTATGTAATGTTAAATAAACAGCTGAGAGGAAAAAACATTCAAGAACGTTTGGCCTCATTTGACTAAATTTGACGAAAATGTAGCTAAATTAAAAACCCAACTTTTGTATCTTTTTAAATCTTTTCAGGCCATGTCTTTATTTTTTCCAAAAGGTTACGTTGAGCAGAATCAATAAGAGTGTTGTTAAATATCAGTATCGATAAGTGGTATCAATAACAGCTAGATACAGCCGTACTCCTTTGTCCCATGGACTGCCATTCTTGTCCAAAATCTATTAAAACATATATGACTCACACTATTACTCTGCGCAAGATGTAGACAAAAAGTATTAGGCTGCAGATCAATTTTGTTTGCTTTTGTCTTTTCATGGGATTTGTTGGGATTTGACAGTAACAAAAATCTAAAACAATACCAGCCTTATTCTTTAGAGAAAGATGAAGTGTTAGAGATGATTACAAACCTTGAGCAGTTCTGTGTTGTCTGATCCTCCTGCTGAACCTTCTGCTGTCTGTGACGTCTCCGACCTCTGCAGTCACATACAGTGAAAACGAAACACATTAGTGATACACGATAATGTCATTATCACTGTGACAGGATAAACCGTAAGATTATATTCAGAATAGAGCTGCAGCAACTAACAACTGCTTTCATTATCAGTTGATCTGCTGATTACGTTCTTTGCACTTTGATTTGCTCTGCTTCTGCTCAAACTGTGTGCTCGCACTCTGGTATGTTGCTTGCACAGATTTCCTGCGCTCCAGCTTCAGACCCTGTCCTCGCGCTCAGGTGGCTTCTGTGCGCTTGTGTAACCCCTGCTCTCACATTTCTGCTCTGCTCGCCGACTCCTTATCTGCTCTCACAATAACCCTGTCAAAATTCTGTGATCATCCACTCCCAGCCTCCAAGGCTGCCTGCAGTCGGGCAGGTATTATTTCATTGGTCGACACCACATTTTAGAGTGTTATTGCACAAAAATCTGACACCCGACATTTTGCTAGAGCTCAAAAGAGCGCGAGGAGATGGGCTGAAGCTGCAGCACAGGAAATCTGGGCAAGCAACAACATATCTGAGAGCAAGTTTGAGCGGAGGCAGAGCAAATCTAAGTACAAACAGAGGCTATTTGAGTGCAAAGACGGGGCTTTGAGGGAAAGCATTAAAAAATCTGAACGTGAAATCAATGAGTCATACTCCCAAATGGAAAGACTACACTCTTGAATAAGGGCAGGAAAAAGGCCCATATTTCGTCTGTAAAATGTCAGAAGATTGTGAAAAGAGTCTGTTTTGTCAGACTAACAGTCCAGAACAAATATATTCAGTTTACAATGATAAGAAACAAAGAAATGCAGCCAATCATCACATTGAAGAAGCCAGAACCAGCAAATGTTTGAAGTTTTTGCTGAAAAAGTAAACACATCTGTATCTTGAAGAAAATTGGCATACTCTGTCCAACGCCCACCCCAAGTTTCTTAATACCAGGGAACCGGAAATACATATTAGGAAGAGGAGGCGTCAACCTGGGAACTACTGGACTGTACTGTGCTTTGATCTGCCAGGTTTGAATTCTTTCTGGCTTTTGTTTTGGGCCTCCCTCAACCTCACTCAGTCTTAGAAGGAATGTTATTATTATGTGTTATTATTTCTGACCCTCAATCCACTTGTGGACATTTAATTCAGTTATGCAATCCATAACTGACCTGCACACATGAACCTTTTCTTATGAAAAGATGCATATATGTTTACATACAAAAAATGAATAACCTCCCTACAGAATCTTTAATTATAGAATAGAATAGAATAGAAATACTTTATTAATCCCCAAGGGGAAATTCAAAAAATTATAAAAATTATAAAAAAAATTATATTAATAGAACCCAAGATAGGCACTTACCCCACACAATACCTTTTTTTGGTTTTGTTTTTAGTATTTATATATTTCTATTATTGTTACCCTCTTGTGGTTGTCAGGTTGAATTTTTGTCCTTTAATTTAGCCAATTTATACAAAAAAATCTAAAATTTTTCAATGCATATGAAAGAAACAATTGTCTGGAACAATGAACTTTTAATAATTTCAATAAAGTAAAAGTAAAGCAGCTTTTCTTGAGCTAGCATTGTGTTTGTTTTATTTTGTTCTACTTTGTCATGTGTTTTTGTAAAATATATATTAAAATACAGCCTATTAAAATACAGAGTGGTAATTAACATTTTCCCATTGACCGGCCCAAACATCTAAGACAAGTTCATGAAAACAGGATTTTGATAAAACTGAGAAAAAGTCATAAAAGCTGCCATTTTTAAAAAGCAGAAGACCATCTGAGAAAAGCTGAAGGTAAACTGAACGATTAAAATGGTGAGTCTGCATCAAGCTGTTTAAGATACTTGCAAAAATGTTAAACTGTTTGTTGTAGCACCACCCTGAGGTCAATAAATGTCTTTTTGCTTGAGTAGTGAGTCGAATTTGCAAACCACCTGCCCGTCTGTCTTATGGTTTTGTGCACAAACACTTTCAGCAGAGAAAAATAAGAAAGAAGTATTGAACGGAACAAAAACAAGCGATGCTGCTTGGACCCCTCAGAAAATAACTGACTGTTCATTTTCTCTCTCTGACTTACAAACGCACAAACTTCTACCCCCCTAAGGGAGGTGTTTCACACAAGAACCATTATGTTTCTTGTGTGAAACACCTCTCTGGGGAACAAATATGGTTTGAAGTCCTGTTGTAACAATGTGTTTGTTGTTTTAAGTAGGTGGCATCAGTCACTGTAATGTTGTCTGACTGTTACGACAACAGCGAAGGTATGGTTTCAAGTTCAGCAAATGTTATTTATTGTACAAAGTCTGCCTGATGTTTAGATGCTGTGTCTGACCAGAGAAAACTAAACACAGTTTGTGTGATGATCTCAGCTGTTTTTAGGCAACAGCGATGACTTCGTTTGTCTATAATCAGTCACGTTCGGGTGGTTGACCAGCGACCACTGTTGCTGTTTGGGAAACACTCCCCAGGGTGTCACCGAGCTGTCTGGAGGAGCGTGTCTTGCCTGCACAGCTCATCTGCCTCCACTTGAAGCTTATACAAACACAAACACAACCACACACACACACTCTCTCAGTTCTGCAACAACATTGTTGCTGGTTTTATCTGAAGGAACCCCCAGTGAGACAGGACCTCCCAGCACACACACGAAGACAGTGTACGTAGACATGTACTAACCAGGGTGTTGATGAGTGCGTCTTTGTCGCCGAGTTGTGTCTGGAGGAGTGTGTGCTGCTTGCGGAGCTCCTCCACCTCCTCTCTGAGCTGTGTGAGCTCCTCCGTCTGCAGCCCGTTCACCTGTGAGGCGTCTCCCTGGTTGTTCGACTGACCCTGGTTCTCCTTACCTGAAGATATGACAACAATTAAAATGTCACATTCAACAGGAAATCTAATGTGAATGTTGATGATATAAACCTACACGGCTAATTACTATACATAATATACCCCGAGTGATACTGGATTTTTTTATGCCAGCACTGATTTTGATATTCGGGAGTCAGACCACACACATATCAGCCAATTTATCAGCGAGGCTCTTGTACACACATTAAGCTGCCACTCAATACAGTACATCTGTGGCAAACACATTCATCACAGGTTACTTCATCATGTTACTGAGTAAATGACATGTGCTGATCAGAGATGATAACAATTATTCAATGATTGATAATCAGTCTATAAGAATGTGGTCGATCAAAAATTTTATCAATCTACTATCAAATAATTATCTGAAGTATAACAGAGATTATTTTCAGGAGCGGGCTACACAGTATCCAATATTCAAGGATGGAGTAACTTAAGTATTTACTGTGAGAAAACATGGATCGACCAATAAACACCTGTTTTTAGAACAGAGTTTGGTTCAACAGAACCTTGTAAACAGCATAAAGTAAAAAGTGGAGCTGAAACCTATTGTTTTCTACTTGTCTCGGCTCATAGTAAAAAGTTGCACAAATATCAAAATACTATCAAAATAGAGACAGTACTCTTATTTTATGTTTTTAAATTCTCAAAGACCTCAACATTTCCATTTACTGCCAGTTTAATAGGAGGAGCTGCTTAAACCCAAAAGGGGGCCGGCGCATGACGCAAAGGCAAAGTACCCAGATGTGCTGCTCTCACCTAGAGCTGGAAAAATAAATCAATTATTAATCAATTATTGAATTAATCAACTATTTTGATAACTGATTAATCGGTTTGAGTAATTTTATAAGAAAAAAAAGTCTAAATCCTCTGATTTCAACTTCTTAAATGTGAATATTTTTTGTTTTCTTGACTCTTTTCTGACAATAAACTGAATATCTTTGAGTTGTGGACTATTTTGAGCATTTTCTGACATTTTAAAACAAATGATTACTAATCAAGAAAATAATCAACAGATTAATCGGCTGAAAATAATCATTAACTGCAGCCCTCCTCTCCTCTATCGTAAACAATCATACTAGTCTGTTTACTCTGTTTATGAGCCTCTGTAGAGGCAAGTGTGTTTACAACCTGAGTTTTACTTACATAGTTTTAATCACTATCTAAATTCTTTGGATGAGGGTTTGCAGACTCTGCTACACTCGGCATTACTACAGAGAAACAGGAAACCACACGAGCTCTCAGACACGTCCAGTTTAACCACATTCTCTTCAGTACTTATTCACAGGAAAATGACGACTCAAACTGTCTTTTTTCAACATCTGATCTATATCACTCCTTCATGGTGTAAGTCTGAGCTGTTGCATTTACTGTAGTCTGATGGGTAATTCTGGTGTATTCTTTCTCATTTTCACTTCTTGAATAAAAGATTTAACACAATGTTGTTAAAACTTTGGGCTTGTTTAAGGGAATAGTTTCACATTTTGGGAAATAAGCTTACATTAGCTTTCTTCATAGTTAGATGAAATTGATACCACTCTTATGCATTAGGTGTGGTGCTAGAGTTAGGACTAAGACTGTTTAAGGTATCAATACGTCAATAGTTTGTCTGTACCATGTGTTTAAAACAATACAATACAATTTCCTGTCATATCTTCAGCTGTGTCTACAGAATAAATGCATAAAGGGCCAAAAGAATTATTTTAAAAAGTGCTTCAAAGCACCATTTAGCCTGTTGTATGTTGTTAGTTTTATCTGTAAATAAACAATATTTAAAAACAACAATTTGTTTTTAATAAAGAGAGCTACACAATGAGCCGAGTATTTTCAGTACTGAGTCTCAAGCCTTAGAAAGGATCACCAGATATGGTCGGGGAGAACAGGGTTTAGTAGATGTTTCAGTGCAGAACTGATGCACCATGTGAAAAAGGCAGACTTCCACCAAGAAAAAAAAAAATCCCAAGATACTTAGAAATCCCTACACCTTCCTGTTCTTTGCCAAGAAATTGTCATTTTCACACTGTGCTTCTAAAACAAAGTTAATAACCTGTTACCCTGTTGTAAATGTCTATCTTGCAATGTCGCTGCATATCACTGTCTCTCCTTTAAAAGCAGTAAAACATTTATAATCCACAGGGATGGTGTGTTACCAGTTAAACCAGTGAGGTGAACCCACCCAGTTTTAGCTTGAGGATGTTGTACTGGTCTTTGTGCTGCTGGATCTGAGACACCTGCTGGGTGACCGTCATCTGCAGCTGTTCGTTCTGAGATGACACGGACGAGACCTGCTCCTTCAGCTCCTGGATCTGAGCATCCTGAAGGTCGCACAATCAAAATGAAACAGTCAACAGGAGAGAACATCAGATATGAATAACATCAAACAGAGACATAACAGCACCACTCAGCTGCGTTTACCTGCTCTCTGATCAGCTCTTTGTACTGAGTTACAATGTTGTCATGTTGCTCTAACGTCTTCTTCACCTCCTCCTCCTTCTTCTCCTCCTCGCTGGACTTGTGAACTGCTTTAGTGATCATGCCTGTTTAGAGAAGCAGCAGAAATAATCAGTTAAAACCAGATGAAACTTTGCAGCTGCTAGTGATAAATTAATTATTACTGGATGTTAAGAACTGCCTCCGACTGACCCTCGAGCTCTTTGACCAGCTTAGTGAACTCGTGGTCGAACAGCATCTGCTCTGGAGACGGGAAGACCGGCTGCGGTTTCTGAGCCGCCCGCGAGTACAGCTCGTGTTTGGTGATGAAGCCCAGTTTTTCTACAAAGTTTTCCTTTCCGATCCGCTTCTCGATGAGCTGCTTTAGCTTTTCTCTGCAGACAGAGAGGACATGTTAGGTAATAGCAGGATAACTCTGATTACAGCCACAAGCTGAAACAAACCGGGGTCACCAGTAAAAGTGTTCTTTATATTGTGTCTAAGTGTTTCCAGAGTTTTAACATCTTCCGTTTTTCCCCTCTCCATGTATCTTAGAAGTAAATTAAGTTGTGCCAGAAATCCATGCTCTGCTTCTACAGGTCTCCATCACCGTGTTGGCATTATTTTAATAATGTGATGTCTCCAGGATGTTCAAATAAACCGAATTTGCTTCATCAAGTTAGTGTATTTATAAAACTTTGGCTAAGTTAAGTTCATACATCTCTGGAAGAAACTTGATTACTTATCCATGTATGTTTTTAAATGTTAATACCTTATATGCACACATTCAGGGCATGAAAGTAACAAATCAGAGTAAAAAAAACTAAAGATTATTACTCATAGCTGTCTTTCATACCCAAATAATTATATCCACTTCAACCACATGTTAACTGGGATTTTAGACTAAAAAGACATGACTTCATGTGAAATTATGCTGTTAGAAATAATAAGAAATATTATAATATGGTCTGATTTACATGGTTTTAGGAAGTCCAGGCCTGGTTAGTTTCTTTATGAGTCTGTCTTACACTTTATCAGTGTACCAAAGCATTTGCGCCATTTTAAGTCCACGTTTGACCCAGATGTGTGCGTCTGTCCTTGTGAACCTTCCAGAAATCTGTCAGTCTGCAGAGGATCCAACCATTAAAAGTCCCTGAAGACTTGTTTATGGGATTTATGGGATATATTAAAGCAAAAGGTAAAGGAAACGCCATTCTTTAAAGGTCAATCCAGTTCAGGTTGCAAAAATATTCCACTTTGGGATTTCCCTGATGTCAGTTCAATTCAGTTCAGTTGAGTTCATTCAACAAAAAAACTCAAACTCAGGATTTTCCAGTAATTCAACAACAAAAACAAGGAAGTGTTCCTAATAGTTCAGTTCACTCACAAACAAAAATTCAAAAACTCCCAAAGGTTTATGGTAAAGAGGCAAAAAAACAAAAGTGGTGAGGATTATTAAGCAGCTGATACATCTCTGAAAACTTTTAACTGTCAGATCCTCGATAAGAAGATGCCAGGGTCACAGAGACACACATGCAAATCTGGGTCAAACACAGACCTGACAAGGTCCTTTGGTAAGCAGACAAAATGGAGGACTAACTTCTCTGCTCTTCACTTGCTACATACTACTACATACTAACATTTGGAGGTGTGAAAAAAGAGCATTTTATATTTCTTTACTAATAATTCTTATTGTTTATAGCAGCATCATTTCACCATAATGCGTTTTACTGATTTCCTGTGTACATTCGTATGCCCACAAAATATTCTATAATAATATTTAGATAATGGATTATTAGTTCATTTCAAGGCACGTGATCGGAGTCTTACTTGGTGTAGTTTTCCAGCGAGTTGTCGTTATAATAGATGCAGATTCCAAGAAGCAGCGCACACAGGCCCTGAACCAGCCGTTCATCCTCTCCCAGGTTCTCTGAGATCTGTGCTGTCAGCTGCAGGAGTCACAGAGTCAAGGATTCATTCACCAACAGTCAGTTTCACACTCCAAAACCCATTTTAACCAGGAAGTGGAATATGATGGTCACATTCTCATTCATAATTATTTTACATTGAGTGACTGAATTCCTTAAGAGTAATTACTTCAAAATTAAAATACGAACAGACATTTATTGTAATGAAAGTGGTGTTTGGCTTCAAGCTGCTTCAAGGATACAAAAGGAACGTTTTCCTGGTTGTGTAGAAAGTGTGTGACAGCTATCGGACAGTTGCTGATCCACGTACACAACAGCATGAGGAGGCCCACCCTGGTCTGCACTTTACTGCCCTGCAGAGCACAAGAGAGAGCGCAAGAAACGTCAACACATGCTCCTGGAATGACAGTAAAAATGTCAAATGTGGACCAAATATATAATATTCTAGAAGTATTAACAGATTTTGATGGAGAACCAGATGTCTTTAACATCTGGTTGAGAGGTCATCTACATCATGGCGTGTGATCATGACCAGAATCAGAATGGCAACCATTATTACAAATAATTAGAAACTTAAACCCGGTCAATGATTTTTAGATCATTTAGTTATAATTTGCATTTGCTGAGTTTGACATAAGACAAAGTTAAGAAATCCAACAAAATTATTGCCAATGTATTAAATTCAAACAGGAAAAAGAAAGCAAAAAGGAGGCTAATAAATGGCAACAAAAGTGCTTGAATATGAGTTGGTGTTAAAATGAGCATTAATTTTGTTGGCATTTGACGTTTCTAACAATTTCCATCCCGTCCTGACATGTTCGAAGTAAAACACTGCATTTTAATCAACAAAACGTGGAAAAGGTTAAGTAAATCCATCAGTGCTTAACTGGTAGCACTTTGTTCACATCAACTATTAGTAGTTAATAAGGTTAAAACAAACAAAAAAAAGCTGGAACACAGTCAGAATTAATACATTTAGTATTTAAACGAGGTTATGTTGACCAGAGCAAGCTGCTTTAACCCGTATAAATAAATCAAATGTGCCTTAAGCCTAAAAAACATCATTAACCACCATCTTTACCTCCAGCTATCAGGTACTCCACAAGTTCACAATTTTCATTTAGTTTGACTTGAAGTGTCATCAAATTTAGTGTATTTCTAGCTATCAGCAGCACATGCAAAGCAAAACCTGCTAAAAGTGCTTTTTAAGGATGGAAAATTAACTGTAATAATAAAAAGATGATATAAAGATGATCATGCATTTCCATGAAACCAGCTTTGAGAAGCGGGTAAGAGATTTAAGATCTACAACAGACGTCCAGATGGATTTTCTTTGCTCTTTACAGTCTGATTCCAATGGACACACATTTAAAGGAAACTTCCAGTAACTTACTCTCAGATATTATACAGTTTCAAATTATCTCAACCAGCTGCAGAAAAAGAAAGGATGATTTTCATGGAGTTGGAAGATGATTAATAAAGATTTAAAAAAAGGTGCAGAGGCAAATAGAAAATGTAAACTCATTGTAGCTCACGGCTGCTAATAAGCAGGTGCATTGACACTTAATAATGCACGTCATGCTTTAAGAAGAGCAAACCTCTTTGATCTGGTATAAACATGGAGATCTGAGCAATGAAGGTGTGTGTGTGTGTGTGTGTGTGTGTGTGTGTGTGTGTGTGTAAAGAACTTATCAGCATTCCAGACTACAAAAACTTACGAAATCACCTTTTCAGATTTAGTCTCCAAATGTGACGAAATGCAAAAATGAAGAGGAAAACAAAAGACAGGAAAAATGACCACAAGTAATATTTGAACACACATTGGCCCCAGCAAAAAAAAATAAAAAATAAAAAATAAAAAATCATTCACTGTGTTTGTGTGGGTGATTGCAGTTAAATCTACAGCCTCACAGTTAAAATTAAGACGCCACCTAATCACTGAAACCTTTCAAATTAACTAACTAATTAAAAATAAAGGCACTTATTTTCCTTCAAAACTGAAAACCACGATTAAAATGGATAAAGTCCTCTAGACAAAACATCGGCACATTAACTTTAACTGTCACTGCTAACTGAACACATTCATGTCAGCCTCTTTTGCTTCATCCCAAATGGCAATGCACAATAGCCCTGCACCAAGCCTTGGCGCTGGCCCCCACGTTAGGGGTGGGTGCCCAGGATAAGGACCCCAGTTTCCCTGATCCTGAATTGGTCACCTCACTTGCGATCAAGCTAGCAGAAAGTAAAGATTTGTCAGGCAATAGCAAGGTGTTTCACCAGAAAGGTGCACAGGAGTTCATGCATTTTATCTGACTGCCAGTGCCAGACACCCAATGCAGAATCTACAATGCAAGAAAAACGTCACAATACGGCAACTTTATGGGAAGAAAGTAATGTAAACCCTGGAAAACCCAGGAGGGACGGTTAAGTATGGGTGAATAATTGCAACGTTCATCTCAACACTAAAACTAAAACTCTTAAACTTATTTTTGAACCATCTGAATGCACAAAGAAAAGTGAACAATCCTCAACTTAACTTTTAACTATGAAATCTTCTGACACCTGCACTGTGCATTGGTAAGCAGGTACGTGTAAATAAGAGAGCAGGACAAACAAGATCTCATTGTGACAGGAAAACGTCCAAAAGCTGCTGCAGCACACATTTACTTCCTGAACAGATAAGGGCCCTCGCAGCACAGCACACGGTCCAAGGTCACAGCTCAGAGTAGGTGTTAGGAGGACGTCATCTGAGATAAAACAACTAAAAACATCTGCTGTGTCCCTTTTCTCTGAACCTCTGTCGAGTGCACACTTGTGTACTCCCCCACACTCCACTAGTGAACACATCGAGAGACACTAGGAGCTTCCAAACCTGCGGGGAGGAGTGCAGCTGTGTGCCACCCTGATGAGGAAGAACTGGGTCGTAGTTTTACATTAGGGACAAAGAGGTGGTAGTAAAGAGTTAAAGGGAAGCAAGATCCCCCAACACATGGGCCAACAAGACCCCTACTACAGATGCAAAGCCAAATAACCAACATAAGTGCCACCCAAACACTCAAAACACACACAGACACAGTACACACACGTTACTCACCCGCCGGACGATCTTATCTCCCTGCAAAACCACAATAATGTGACATTGTTCTATTCACTATTGTTCATACTTCAGTATTAACCTTTGTTTATTTGCCAAAAATGTGCCGCTGTTGTTACACAGTCCTTCCTACCCAAACGACAGAGACTGTATAAGACAAGTGGATGTAGCCACTGTGACATCACCCATCGGTTTGTGGCCTCAGGTTTGGCTTATTTGTACACAAGGGTTGGTGTGGTAGTTACTTGACAATCACAATATAACCCTGTTTTTTCATCTGTTTTACCCTAAATGGGACCTTAATTGACCCTTCACCAAGCCCCTCCTCTGAATAACAACTGCCCAATCACAGATTAGTAACCGTAAACAGGCACCGTAGGCCTGTCAAGCTTTGCATTTCTCCACATTTTGAACCGGTGTGCATGGGGCTCTGAGATGATCGACACTCAGTGTCACATGAGTTTGGAGGGGGGCGTCTTTTTTGTAGTATTTAAAAACTGCAAAGCACAACGGTGAATGTGTGAGTAATGGATCAAACTTTGGCTTTATCTGTTCTAACGTAAGCTGTAAACATTAGCATGTCCGGCAAGCTAACTTACTACCTACAGTACTTTGAAACCACTGCATTTACCAAACTCATGGCTTGTTCCCACCAGGGGTTAAATTGGGATTTGTTACATGACAGAGGTTTTAGGTGGAGGATGTGGGCTGGTGCAGAATCGAAGCGGGCCGCCGCCAAAAAAAACTCTCTCTGGCTCGCTCTCTCAGGTCTAAGCCAGATTAGTTTAGCTCTTATCCCAGCTGGGTCTCAAGTCTCCTGCACTAATCTAATCACTACACTTCCTTTCCTATGTTAATTAATGTATGTCTGTCATCTATCACACACATATACTGTATGTGTGGCATTTTACCGTGCATCCAGTGTTTGCTGGGATGTAAGCTAGCTTTAGCCCCAGTCTTTTGATATTAGCGTAACATCATGTACACAGCTGTTCAGTAACGTTACATATTTCAGACTTTCAGGCGGAAAAATTACAAAGTCAGCTGCAGTCAGACTTCTCAGCTGGTTCAATGAGTTTAACCATTAGAATTAGCTTACATAGTTAGCTACAGGTGTGATATCTGCTGGCAAAACCCATCATTTTAGCTGACAAAATCCACGGCCGTCAGCTAGAAATGAGAAGGTGCTTTTGTTTACTTCTCTGTGTAATCGATGACCTAATATTTCAAAATGACTGCCCATTTGGATGGTGAAGCTGCCACCGATATCACTGTGAACTGCAGTGCCAGAATGGAAAGCTTGAGAGGCATAGCAACAGTAACTAAGGAAGGTGGGGCCAAGCGAAGGGTCAGTTTACTAAATGAATAAATGATGCTGTATTGAAGAAGACTTCAAACTAGCGACTCAGACCATAAACTCATTAGGAAACTGGAAACTGATGTAATAAATGAAGTGAGAAATAGAGTCATTTTCTCATAGACTTCCATATAAATTAATTAATTAATTGAATGAATGAATTCTTTCGCAACCAGTGGAGTCGCCTCCTGCTGGCCATCAGCAAGAATGCAGGTTTAGGGCTTCACTTTTCAGAAATGGAGGCTACGTGCACGTCTCTTATACAGTCTGTACCCGACACACATGACCTGTAGGCATCTCTGTCATTCCAGCAGCTAAGTGCTAACTGCTAACTGTTTGTGTCCTACCTGTGAGAGGATGTTGGTGCACTGCTGCAGCAGGGACACGGGAGGCTTCCCCAGGCTGGTAGCAAGTTGAACCCTCAGCAGCTGCTCCTTCTGGGTGAGGTTGTCCTGCAGGGCGTGAGCCAGCGCCACAGCGGCACACCAGTTGGACAGAGAGTCTGCTGAGAACAGGCCTCCGCACAGCAACTGGCCCGCTGAGATCGAATTTGCTGTGGGGAAAAAGTGAGTGAATAAATAAGTATAAATAAAGCTGAAGGTTATCTGGCAAAATAAACAATAGTCTGTCCATCTCTAAGGTTGGTAATCTGCATCATGCATTCAGCAATGTGCAAGCCTAAACCACATTCAGCTCCAAGCAAAACTCAAAATCCAATTTTATCATATCTTTTAGTAGAGGTCTAAGCTGCGCCCATTTGATAAAAGACAAGTTTTTTAGAAATACACTTAAACACCAGATAAAACAGCATTTTTAAAGGATCTAGCTTCCATATTGTGACGTGTTTCCAACGTAAGGGAAATAAGGATAAGCAGGACAGGCAGGACATATTTTGTTTTACAGGAAGAAAACATTATCATATTTTTCCACCGATAAAAATAATTTAAAAAATGATACTGATGTATTTCCTGGATTTGCGTCATGACAATTTATTTTTAACCACCATCTGTGAGACAGATGCTTCTCCTACACCCACAAGTGATGTTATTTTCCAGGATGTATTTAGTTTTTTCCTGCATTGAACTACGTATCAGCCTGACAGTGTTTTAAATGTGTTGAATCCAAAGTATACCTACAAGAAATGTTTGTTTCAGTTGTAACTGTTGTAAAGCAGATAAGCTAATATTCTCCAAGTGGTACGTCAAATTTTTGTTGAAGGCAGGAGTAAGATCCTTTAAAAATGACGGAAGTTTTGCACTAAAGTAGGATCATCTTTAGTACGAATCACACTTTACCATAGCTCTGAAAAGATGCTGTATAGAAAGCTGTTTTAAGACACTTCATTCATACTGATAAACCTACTGGATTACTGGTGTCTACAAACTTTTACAAATCATAGCACAACTGATAATGCCACTAATAAGTTCCCCACTTGGTGTAACTGACCATCAATGGTGGAGGGCAGCAGCGTAGCCACAATCTCGCCCTGGCCTTTCTGGTTTTTGTAGAGGAAACACTGGAAACAGTAAAGGACTGCACAGCGAAGCACAAATGGTTGTCTCTCGTTCACCATGGACATGAGTAGCACCACAATGGCTGGTCTGTGGACAGGAGAGGAAGACATGTCAGAGATGAATTCAGAGTCGGGACAGGATTTACTATCAGATAGATGTGGGAGATTTAATATCAACAATGGTTTTCACCAGCTAGAGTAATATGACCTGGGAATGAATGCCAATTCTACCATTTCCACCAAAAACAAAGGCCAGATATCAGAGAGTGTTCTGTCCAGTGTAAAGGGGCTTTAGTAATAATTCATGTCACAGTTAGTCTAAGTTTGAACTTAAACACAGCTGGTGCAACACGCTGCAGGTTCACAGGTTGCATCTTACCTTGGTGGGTTTGAAGGAGCGTTGACAGATGCAAAGTAGTCCTGGTTGACCTGTGAGCCTCGGATGACCTCTGATACAGTGTTGATGGTCTGAAAGAAAGAGGTCAGATCACAATCTTGAATGCATTAAGTCTCAAAGGAGCCAAACCTTCTGTGTAACCAACTATTCTTCTCTGTGCTGTTAAATACTGTCTAACTGCTGCAGTCATTACCTCAGTGAGGATGTCAGCAGGCACACCAGTGGCCATGAGGATGGTACACAGCTGCTGCAGCAGACCACACTGGTACATGGACTTCTGACAGCTGGCTGTAGCTCCAGGAGAGTTCACAGGAGACACCATGACTCGCACCAACTGAGAACAGAACATTGTGCAATCTTTCAACAAAACAATACCTCATTGTTCTGCTTGTTTATTTGATTAAATATGACTGTCCTGTGTTACCTGCAGCATGAGGTGGAGATTGGTGACCTTCTGTGCAGACCAGCCGGAGTTATCATCACCAACCTCAAACCAGGGTTTCATCCTCTGAATGTAGGAGCCCTCCTTAAAGAAGTTCTGGTTGGAGCTGTTGTTCTTCAGCAGGTTGAGCAGCAGCAGCAAACAGTCCTCCACCACGATACCTGCAGTGAGGAGAAAGGATGTACAGGACATTATAATCACAAGAAAAACAATAATAACGTAAACAAATCTTCAGAGAAACTTCTGTATTAAATCTCAAAATTCTTTTACCTCCATCACTGCTGCCCTCCTCTGTGATGATGTCTAGAAGACGCTCAAATGCGTTTTCAAATGCCACAATTTTCTGAATGGCAGCATTGCTTTTGGTCAGCTGTTGAAGCAGCAGCAAGCCCTGGTGGAAGTGAAAAACATGTTGTCATACATCTGCTGAAAATTTAAATGTTGTAGTATTACATTTATAATTAATTGTCATAATAAGAAGACCTGTATTTAACACTAAGCAGACGTTCAGACCAAAATCAGCCCCCGTCCTGCAGTAAAACATTGCAAGGGAGCTGCACTGGTGGAGACGTGTTGTTAAAGGTACCAGTGAGACAGAAATACAATCCAGAGGTCCAGTTTGAGTACTAGATCTGTGACTTTAAAGGCTTCTCAGACGCCCAAACCCTACAGAGCTGTCTTGACACAAGATTTTACAACACTGGAAAGTTATCACAGCTGCAATTTTTTTTAAATTTTGGCACAACTATTGTGTGGTATACAACAGAAATACGGCTTAAGGTGACAAAATAATCCACCAGGAATGTGTGCTTGCATGTATGTGATTGGCCAACGCATCATCTTTACAGATAATGTTATAATAAACGTTATTAATAATAAACTTTATTTACATAGCACTTTTTAAAACAAAGCTGTAAAGTACTTCACAAGACAAAATAAAAATGACACAGAAACAATGATAAAAACAATTTAAAAACAGCACAAAAGGTATATAGCAATGAGCAAAAAGGGTCTACTTCTTTAAAAAGAGTAAAACAAACCATATAAAATAATCAAAAATCACAAAAAAAGAGAGAGAGAATGCCTTTGTATAATATGCCTTTTAGAAAAATGTGAATTCAGACCACAAATCCTGGGACAGCAGGCTTACAGAATATGTTTATAAGATTGATTTAAAAGAGGATAAGGAAAAATGTAATGTTACATATAAGGCTATAAGCCCTCTGTGTTGGTAATGCTGCTGCAGCGACAGACTGGACTCATTTAAATGAATGAGAGGGCTGCGATTTTTCACACAGAGATAAAGTCGGTCTGAATGTGTACTTAGTTTCAGAGGCATTTACAGGTGGTCGGATAAAAAATGAGAGTTTAATCAGCAGGGACATGTACTCACATCATTGCGAATTACTTCTCTTGAGTCTGCCAACAGGTCCATCAATCTGGAAACACCTGCAGATAGAAGATAAAGCTATTAAATAAAGATATTAAAGGGCTATTAAATACTGGTTGAAGTTGTTAAAAAAACAAACAAAAAAGACATTTTGCTCAAGAAATATATTGACAAGTTGATTCCTATTTTTGATTGAACTGTCAACTTTTTTTAGAGCTAACAGATGCCCTCAGTAAAGAGATACAGACATACTGATATAACACTGCAGTTCCTGATTGAAGTCGTGTCATTACACAACACAAGTGTGATGGATGTGGAGAGGAGAAACTCACCCATGGGGCTGACCAGAATAATGCCCTGGACCTGTGGACCCTGGTTCTTCAGGAGAGCAGTTAGCAGCTTCACTCCGGGCCAACGCACATGGAAGTCAAACTCCTTAAAATCACATCAAAGCATGGACACATCAGTCAGGCAGTTGTTTTTAGACAAATATAATAATACAGACAGTAATAACGGTTCAGTACCTCCAGCAGAGTGAGAAGCAGGGTCACATGTTCAGGATCCTGAATGAACGTGTCTGTGAACTGAGCTCCCAGGTCATCTGCCTGCTTCTGAGCGTTCTCATCTGTGAAGGAGATTGAAGGCTGAAATTAGAAAAGTCGCCAATGAAAACTACAACAGAATCATCAGTAGTGAGGGGAACCAGTTGGTTTGTTCATAACAATCAGCCTGAGTTAGACAGCAATAATTACTTTCCCCAAGTGTTTATCAAAGGTGGTTTTCTGCTATTGAACAATCACGTTACAGAGATTTTATAAATGTATTAAATAACTGTGTACATGCTCAGAGTGATAGTTGTGAACACGCCGTCTGGAAACATAAAGGGTGACACACAGATGGGGGGGGGCGGCTGGATGGGAGGGTGAACAGGGTGAGCTCAGGGGGGTTACTGTAGAAGTGATTCTACTGTGAATAAACATTTAACGTGGGATGAGCTGAGAGCTTTAGTGTGACTCGGCCTGTCATGATAATTACATTATTAACTTATTGAGGTCAACAAGAATTATTGTGTTCATGTGTTCATGTCCATATGTATCGTATGATTTTACTTGTTCATGTGTGTTTGTTTACATAAGACTGTCATCAATGTTTTTACACATAAGAAGCCAGAATAAACAGCACCATTATAAAACTTGGGCACAGCGTTTTTTTCACAGCACATAACACAAATGAACAGAAAAAAACTATGCTGAGATGCACTTAGCTGTCATTTCTTGTCGTGCTGCTTCTGTCCTCTCATTGTCTAGCTAAAAAGTTCGGAAGAGTTGGTCCAAAATGGTTTTAAAATGATAATCATATGTTCATCACAGTTTTATTTCTGGGACAATATATCATCCAACAAAAAGTAGTTATCATGACAGGCCAAGTGTGACAAGCTGGTTAGCAAAAAGTGTGGACCCCACCAAATAATCTGGCCATAACTTAAAAACACACTTAATCTTGAAAGGTATCTTGTAATGCTGATAGTTTTAGATTTATTTTCCCACGTTTTGATGTATCCATCTCTAAGATTTATGCTTTCTCCCCAAAACAAGAAGATAATGGCATACTGGTAATAGCACTGGAAAAATAAAGTAAATGCTGAAATATATGTATGTGTAATGTGAGGTAATGAAAAAACAGAATTATCACCAGACTACAGTTTTCCTCTGTTTAATTTCTTTCAGCTCTGTTTTGGTTTTCCCACCTGCACCTTTATGATTTTGGTTCACTCTCACTGGCTGTCTGCTCACAGATTTCAAACCTGATCAACATGGCGGCTCATTTGGAAACTCTATTATATAACGAAAATAGTTCACTGAAATATATTTCTGATAATATTTCAGGTGAGAAATTAAACCATGAAGTTGCTGACTGTCTTCATCTAAGATCGATAACAGTTTTTTTGGAATGTTTTCCAGAGGCAGTGAGCCGTGCCGGACGCCACTGGTTTGCATAAAGTAACCTTGACTTCAAATTTATGCAAAGGAGTGGACACGCCTCTAATGCATTACATAGCTGCTTACACAGACAAGGAATGGAAAGCGTGGTAATGACGGATCCTGTGGATAGGTATCATCTACCAGGTTTGTCGTTTGTCATGTTGACTATATAAAGTGGCCACAACAAACTAAATTAATACGGGTTGAAAAAAGCAATCTGTCTTTTATGAAACTGAGTTCCTGTTACCAACAGTCCACAGATCTCATAACAAAACTCTATCTGCCATGAGAGGGAGGGAAGGGTTAGGGTATTTTTGTGTAATTTGGGTGAACTGATAATGAAAAAACACTTCAGAAGCAAACAAAATTAAACAGAATAATGTCACCACAACAGTGCAAAAACAACCAGCTATTAAAATGTGAGGAAAACAAAGGAGCAACGAGACATGACAGGTATACTAACAGACACAAAAGTGATCAGGGATGTGATGGTATTAGTGAAGCAGTCTTGTTACCACCCAAACACCTTCTAGTCACGTTTTCAGCACCAACTGATTTTAGTGAAGTTAGTCAACTAGCAGTACTATAACTACTGCTCACAGCACTTGGCTTCAGTACTGACCAGGCATGGAAACATTCTTATGCTTCCCTGAGACAGGGAGAGGGGTTACTGCATCTGCGAGAGCGGGGAGGGGGGCAAGAGTAAGTTTAAAGCCTCACCAAAAAGCTAGCATTCATTTCAATCGCTCTGAAGAATCACTGACTGATTCTTGTGAAGACATGCCACAACAGCAACCAAAACACAGCCTCTAATTTTATCAGCTGTTTACAATCTGTGCACTGCAGGAGGCATTAAGAAGATTATTAATGTGCTCTTTTTCCAGAACCCAACCAAAGGAACCTATGATTTGTAAGTGCTGCTGGAGGTTAGGGGGGGTTTGGCATCATGCACAGTCAAAGAGTTTTACCTTCTGATTCATCTGTAGGGTTAAAACATGGAAGAGAAGAGAGACGAGAAACTTTTATGTAAAGCAGTCATTAACAGTGTACAGAAGAGGGGAATGCAAATTGACTGATGTCCAGTTGACATGAATTGAACTAATTTACACATGCAAACAAAACAATGGCTCAGTCAGTCAACAGTTGCCACACAATCAGGAGGAATTATCTTCAAATGATAACTAATTTAAGGTGAATTTCATTATTTGTAATCATTGTGGGGGGGATTAATACCTTGCTCTTCCTCCTCATCATTGCAGATGATGTTGTAAAGTGTGTCCAAAGCGTAGCCGAGGATTTCAGAGTCGGACCTGTTCAGTGAGCAGGAAAAAGTGTTCACAAAACACAGGTTTCATTATTAACAGAACCTGAGTTTAAAAAAAAAAAACACAACGCGCTTTTTAGGGCAACATGGAAGATACCACCAGACCAAACAAAAACACAAACACTACAACAACATACCTGTCAGTTTGCAGTATGTTAATCAAGTGATCCATCGCCTGTGTGCCAACTTCCATGCGATATTTCTACAAAAGATAAGGAAGGCAAGAGTTTATTTGTATATCACCTTTCAACAATAATGCCATGAAATTGCTGTATATAAGCATTTCATTGATAAAATATGAGAATAAAAGTTATAGAGTAGTGAAAGATACTAATGAAAAGTCTCAAATATAACGTAATACAGCAAAATATATTTGCTGTTTACCACATCCACAGCAGTTTTTTTTATTGTTTAGCTTCTGTACCAGTACTCTGAGGGAGATGTCAATAAAAACGTGATCTGCCTCATCTACACAGTCTTGAGAAATAGTCTAAACAGCAAAATGAGCCAGTTTTGGAATTAGGTTTCTTTAATAGTTGTGTATGTTTGTTTTCATTCAGATTTTTGTGGATGCTTAATGAGATGCACAACTTTAACACCATATATGTATTTTTCCTATTTCAAGCCAAAATCCCAGAGGCTTTAAAATTGCAGGAATGCAAATCTTTGCTTGTACTGAAATACTTATAAAATACAGGAAGTGTGCACATCCATCTCTGTGTTTGTGACCAGCGCTGACACCACTGTGTGTTAATGTGTAACCCTGCGCCTCCTAAACCCCTTATTCATGCCTGATCAACTCATTACTCATGGTTGATGGGGCAGCCAGTTACAAAACTGTCCACGAACACAACTAGCTTTGTAGAAGTCCGTGTCACTGATTAGTTCATTTTAATCAGCAGCGGCTGACAAATGAGATTTTGAGAGTGTGACAGAGGAGAAATCATTCATATGTTGCCATTTATTTAGATGAGAACAGGAATTTAATTCCACTTGTCACCTACTGCTGTATAATAAAAAAGGTTAATACACTAAACCCTACTGGATAAAACAAAGTACTGGAAGCATCACTAATGCTGATTAACACAAATCTTTACCCACAAACCCCATCATGCATTCACTCAGTTGTCAGCTTCTTGTGTCTATCTTAATAAAAAATAATCCAAATAAAACAGCCCTGTAATAAATTCCAACCTTTAGAAAGGAATTATTAGAAACACTCTCAGTAAAACCCAACGCAATTAAGCAGAACCACAAGCTTCAACAAAAACTGAACACGGCAACCTTCATGAAGAGAGGATCTATTTTTGTGTTAGACTTCATTAGTTTAAGCTAGATGTACCTAATAAACTGGCAACAACTTGCTGTATTACTACTGCACCTGTTTCCAATAACCAAGTCTTAATTCTTTACCTTAGAGAGGGACTTAAGAGCACGAACAGCATCTCTGCGGTCTTCTAGGAGCGTCGAGGAGGCCACCCGGTCACACAACTTCTGGATCTGTCAATAGAGGAATCACCTTTTATTTTGCTTGTACTCTGTCTCATTGTTATTCAGTCGAGAGAAGATTTCTGTATTTATATGACTTGGGGGAGAAAGTAATGCATATGTTTTAATTCTTTCCCTTCAATCTTTGTAAATTATTAGATGAACTGACTTATTCAGGATTCTAAAAAATACTGAAATAAAACAAAGAGAAAAACAGATTTTCTTTAGTATACATAGTCACAGCCAGTGGAGATATGCAACAGATAACATAGACAACATTGCTTCAGTTTAAGAGGCCAGAAAGACTGAGAAGCACTGGCTTGGCAGTGCTTCTCAACCTGAAGGTGAGGACCCCTCAGGGGACGCTTGACGGCCTAAATCTTTGGGGTGAAAAAGATGGTGGAAAAAAAAATAGTAAAGCAAAAAAACATAATAATTTCTGCTATGCAAAACTGAGTTTATTTTTTCAGAATTCCTTCTATCATTTGTCTTATTAATTATTGTATAATTGTACCACCTCTGGCCTCTAAAAGTATTCAAATGAAACAATCTTTGAGAGCGAGAGACATGTACAAACTGCTGAGAGTTTTGTAAGAAGGCAATGGCTTTATTTTAAGGAGTCTAAAGCCAAAAAGATTGGGAAACAGTGGTCTAGAGAAAAACACTAAATTACTAGATTTTCTCTGAAAAGGGCAAGAAACTACCATTGCATTCAACGCTATACTGTAGAATGAGACAAGAATCAATTGATTATACAGAAAATAATTACTATTGACTAACTCAAAAAACTGTATAAATGTAGTTACTATTTAAATACCAGTAGAAGTAAAGACAGGACTGACATGAATATTTAACACAGTTTCTTGTACATTCTGCAGGAGGAACAAGTTGTATCACTGAATAGCCAAAACAGGAATGTCTACAGACAGAGATCTGATTATGTGGCCCCTGCAATGCCAGCAGGAACAATTTGCAAACAGAGCAGCTCTGCATACAATACATCTGCATAAATCTCATGTATGCATTAAGATATTGATTGTTTAAAACCAGGATTATACCCTGTGGTGAGCCAATTTACTACTTTTATTTAATACTGGAAATTCATTCACTTAAATTCATACTATGCAGGACTTTGCTAAAAACAATGTATAGTCTCATATAAAAAAATATATCCCTCTCAATCATCTCCTATGACCCACTATATGTGTGTGGCACTGTCTGTATCTGCAGAGACCTTTCTCTCTGCCTCTATTTTCTTATCTTCTCATTATTATGTTGTGCCCAGGATGTTTGTTTGGATTCCCATTAGCCACTCCCAAGGCAGCAGCTACTGTTCCCGGGGTCCACACATTTGACATCCTGGGAATGAGACTCAACAATCAGTCTACCTTTTTGGTGTGTTTACAGTAACAGTTAACGGCAACTGACAAATCCTACATATTCTGCTTTTAAGGTGTTGAACAACCTAAGCAACTTGAAGATGTCACCTTGTACTCTGGCAAGTCATAAGAAGTTTTCACTATTTTGTGACATTTTTTTGGAGTAAGCGGTCAATTGAAAAAATACAGCAGGTTAATCGATAGTGAAAGTACCCTTATCATTAATAGCAAACCTACATGACAGTGCCCAGCAACAAAAGGGTCTATGTTTTAATTGGTACTATAGCTACCTTGCCTTTGACGATCTTTTATACAAGTTATTAATGTATTTAGTCTATGTTTTATTGAAGGTTATTTTAAAATAAACATATTATGGAGATATTCTAACAAGATATTGATTAAAGGACTGACAGCTGATACTCTTATTGTTGTCCGTTTTCTTTAATTTATTTGCCCATTCATTACAGCTACACGTATGTAAAACGGTAGATGTGTCATGACAGCCCTGCTGCTGACTGACAGGTATGCTACGTTAGCTAATTAGCTTTATGACTAGCTCGTTGTTCTAATTAAAGGAAGCCCCAGTCTTTTAACATAATATTCTAGGTGTTTTTTAGAGAACATTAAAACACTCAGTGTAAAATCACACTTTCTGCTGATGAGGTGTGTGTGCTCTCAGTTTGACAGGTAGACAGTGGTGTAATTGTAAGCTAACCGCAGCTAGCCGCAGCTAGCCGGGCTGGTCTCCTACCGTCTCCGCTCCAGACGGCTGCGGCCCGGCTGCCTGCCCACCCATCACTCCTCTAAAGAAGTTCATCTTCACAGACGTCCTCTCGGTGCCAGATTCAAAACGTCTCTCCTTCTGAAAAACCCTCAGACGCCCCCTTTAATGGTCTGCGCAACAACTATGTGAATAGAAAAGGAAAAAAGATACACAATGATGATTTTTTACACTGTGTACAACTGACTGATCGACCCCGGAACAACTGTGAGGGCACTGCGCATGCGCGCAGACGTGGCGATACGTGGCTGATCAGCAGACAAGAGGGTTCAGTTATTTAAAGGGCAAGAAAAACCCATTCATTAAACTGTGCGACATATCAAACACTGAGACAAAGACCAGTTTTACTCAGTTATCAGTGTGTGAAAGATCATGCAAAAGCTGTGGTGAAGTAAAAACCAATACACACAAATGCAAAAACACTCGTACAACACTTGTAAAGGTTCTGAATTAAAAAGGGAGTGCTGTAACTGCCCAAATCATAAATAAATAAATAAATGACTCAATAAATAATATGCCATTAAATGCACCAAAATAATATTCTCAATAAATGTAGGTGTAAATTAATTTATAAAACCAGAAATAAATAGATATTTCTGTTTTCATTTGCTTCTGTATTTATTCACCGTTGTATTAATTCCCTTATTTATTCACCTTTCCATTTAATTTGTTCATTTATATTATGTTTATTAATTTAACACAGAAATATAAACGTATTTATCCTTTTGTAAATAAATTTATGCCTAGAATTATTAACGACAATTTTTGATATTGGCCCAGGCCACATAGCCAGCTCCTTCCCTGATATTTTCACATCTAATTGGAATGAGAATCTATTAATTAATTAGTGATAAAACAGCATTTTCTGGTTAAACAAAACATATTTTAATCTTTAAGAAAAAGATCTATATCTATAGCAACCCTTTCCATAATGTTGTCTCATAACAATTGTCTAAGCCCATACTTTGACGGTGCACAATTGCCCATAAGGATTACATTGCAGCCCGACAGTGGCACTGATTTCAATCAATACTGGACCAGTTTCAAAAACTGTTGTCCCCATTAGTCCCATCAACACAAATACACTGAAAAATATAGAAGCTACCCTACAAGACTTTTACTGTTTATGTGCATTAAATTTCTACACACAAATTTGACATTGTGTAAACCTGAAAGAGCGCTTGTTTGTTTGTGGGTCTTCCCTGTTGTACAATTTGATCCATACCAATGCATTATGTTTTATAAACTTATCATATGTTTTAATATAAAATCTGTAGAAAAAACAATATATTTTTCTGAATTGAAGTGTATTAAGTATTAAGTGTATTAAGTGTATTAAGCATAAAGTAACACAAAATGACACTCCAGAAAAGTGAAAATACCTGCAAACTGTTCTAGAGGTTGCACAAAAATAATTTACAGAACAAGAAAGAAAACAAAAATTGTATTTATTATAAGAATTTATCACGTGGCTTTGTTAGATACTCAATTCTGATTGGTCATTTACAGAATTCCTCTGAGTATCAGACCGTTGCTATGAGGAACAGACGGTTTCTATGGACAAAGTTCTGATCAAAGACTCTCAGGAACAATAAAATCATTTTAAAGTAATCAATACTTTAAAATTGACATATTATATCAAATTACAAATATTTTAAAGTAAGCATCTGTGTTATAAACAGGATAATGTACAGTGAGTTTATTCCAACATAAACCCCTTCAGGGTGAAGTTAAGTCCTGCACCACCCTGGCAGGGTTTATTTCACAATAATGACCCAGTCACAGAAAATGATCCCTTACATAGTTTTATATTGTTTGCTTTATTTTACTGGTATTTATTTCCAGTGTTTCAGTTGATTAGGATGCAAGCACTGTAATTTCCATGACCTCAGTGTCCTGTGCCTTATGACTGCTCTAATGTGTGGCTCCACCATCGTTAGTCACTGTCCTCTTCACCACTGAGCTGAGACAGAACTTGTTTCTTCACAACTATGAAAAAAAAACACAAGTTGAATCACTCAGTAATTAAAGTAATTAAGGTTACGTTGATAATGTGATGTTACGAAGCCTATTAGTGAAGCAATATTATTATAGAAGTGGAGATTACACCTGATTAACACCTGAGTCATAACACAAATGAATGAGGTATAAAATAAACAAATAAATACAACAGTCACCCCTGTTATAAAAAGCCTCACAGAGGGTCTTTGGAAACATTTTCTGTCAGCGATGGAAGCGACGGCTACAGCAGCTCTGATTTTTCTTCTTTGCTCACAGATACAAAACACAGGTAAGACCAGTTTCTACACACAGGCTTTTTCTTTTTAATTAATTTTTTAGAATAACATCTTGTTCAGTGGACAGAGATATTTTCAAGTCTGACTGGCAGAAAAAGTCAAACCATTTCAGGAAAATTTGGAATTTTGGCTGGATTCTGGGGCTATATAAAATAAAACTGAATTTGTTTGACTTTATTATTCTTTTCTAGTAGGCTATCAAACCTAGGACAATTATAAATATTTCCGTACTAGAATTTCTCAGTCTCATACTGGGAAATAAAAATCTACAGAGAGAACAACTGAACAGTTTTGAGCCTCAGCAGGACTCGCTCTGTGTGGTTTGATCAGGTTTGATTGACAGCGCTATACTAAATGTTTTAATTTAAATGTTGCTTAAAACTGATTGGTGCACCAACATGTGACATCACTTTATTCTGGCAGAGAATCACCCTCTTCAAACTGGTGAAAAAGACAAAAACAATACAGAAATGTTTAAATGTGAAATAACACAAACTGTTCTCACTTTAGCAGAACTCACTTTGTGTGTTCTTGTAGGACTCCAAAACTCATAGCAATAAGTTTACTGAGAACAAAGTTTTTGGGAGTTTTTAAGTCAGTTTTAACACAGCTCAATATTAAAAGAAACGCTTTATTTTTGGTGACTGACTGGGTTGTATAAAAGCTAGAAATCCTGAGCAGAAAGTCTCCAGTGCAGTTTTGCTGTTCTATTATATTTCAGTATTTCATTACATAATATTATATTTCTATGCTCTCTGTATATTATGAGGAGTAGCTCTGGTGGAGAGTTGCCAAATCTTCTTGACTTACTGTCCTATTAATTTATTAGTGTACTCTATAAGATTATTACTATATTTTATTATTTCTTTAAATTTATTCGTGCTCAGAAAAATCTAATTTACATAGAACGGGAATGCAAATTAATTTGAAAAAGTCTGGCGGTAATTTCTTATCTACTATCACAATCTAACTCAAATAAACTGGGAGAATTCATGAGTTATTTTATAATGATATTTAAATTTAATTTAAATTATCTTTATTAACAAATATACAAACATTTAAGACATGCTCAACCAGTAATATTCAGAAAATTAAGAGAAAAAGATTGTACATTTAAATAAACATGCCACTAAATAAATACATAAATATTAATTAGAAAAGACAAAAACAATATGGGATATAGTATAAGTTTTGTCAACATGATTGTATAATTCGATAGTTTTGTTATTTTTTATTTTCTATAAGTTGTAGAGTCTCAGTATTGTCTTTAAATTCAAATTAAAATCTTGTGAAGTTGGGGGTATTGTTTTTTTCTTGTTTGTGTCCACCTGCGCTGTGGTTGGCGTCATTCTTTTGCTCATCGTGGGAAGATGCTCTGGGGTGGGGCAGGGGTATGTTGGGGAGCAGGGGAGGGATGGGGATTAAACTGAAATTATTTCATATGTTGATTCTGTAATTCATAAGCTAAAAAAAATCCTATACACAGAAGTAAAAATATGTGTTCTTATTTTATGAACAATTATTTTAGTAAACCGTGTTGAAAATGTCCAGATCATTTGAATTGAATTAATTTAATTTAATTTGATTTAAAACTTTCAAGACTTTTTCAACAGCTTTCTAGAGGAGAGGCAGTATTTAGATTAAGTATCTCTAAAAATCCTGGTGACTGCCATGCATTTAACAACCCTATGAAACAGTGAAATTACTTTTAATACGTTGTCATTTCTTTAAGGAGCTCTCCCTGTTAGGAATAATCTCGCCAACTATAAACATGCCGCTTCAGGAAATGGAAAAAAAGGTATGACATTGATTAATTTCTCTGCACTACATGTGAAGTATCAGATCCTCACATGACTGAACTTGAATATTTGCTTATTTTCTCAGGTTCCTTTGTCAAAGAAACTGTTGCTGCGATGACAGTAAATGAGAACCCTCCAAGTCAGATTGTTCCTGTCACTGATGTTCCTCTCACAACAGTCACCACCTCCACTCCACCTCCGATCCCCGTCAATAAACCAGGACAGAACCAACATCAGATGGCTCCTCCTCATCCACCTGCTGTCTATAACCCAGGAGGATTTATGTATCAGAAACCTCCTCTTCCTCTTCCTCCTAATGTGTTCTACCAACCTATCATGCCTTATTACATTCCCCAACATAATCCAGTCAGCAGGGGGTCTTACGTGTACAGACAAGATGCTGGTAATGTCGGGTTTATACCAGGAGGGGGTCAACTTCTCCTTACACACTCGCCTTCTGGTGGGTCTGGCCTCCTTCCAGCTGCTAAGTGGTTCTTGGATCTTCAGAGACGTAAACATCTCCCTCAAAACCACGGTAACCCAACAGGAAATCAGAGAGGCTCCCTCCAGGCTAAAAGATTTGATTCAACATCAAGTAATATGTCCTCTGAAGAGGACAGCGACGGTGACTGAGGAGACGGATTAAAGCCTTTGAACATGTGAGGATACCAAAGGTACATGAATAAGAAATCACACTGGTGTTTGCACTTAATTATCAGGTTAATGATGTCTGTTAGTATTAAAAGTGTCCTGTGGAGTTTTCTTGTAAACAAAGTTTCTGTTCTATATTTACTGTTACCAAAATACATTGTGTCTAACAAACATGCTGAGTGTATTTCCTGCTTCTCAAAGCATTTGCAAAGCGTGCACATCTGTTCACACTCATATTGTTGCTGTCAGGCACGAACCTTGAACCTTCATATTGTGAGGTTTTTTTCTTCATAAATCAATGCTGTTGATTAGTCTTGCTCTATCTGTGGGCTTTACAAATACGTAACCTTTGAAAAGTATTTAAATGAGCTACTAACTTTGATCACGCAGCATTAAATTACCTTTTCATTTCCTGAAAATAAACAGTTTTGGACATTTGAGGCAACAGCAACAATATTTAGTGAAGACTTGCGGGAATTTAATAGAAGGTATCATGAGTACTTTTTTTTGCAAAATGTAAGTTATCACTTCAAAGTATAGTGACATGTGACTGCAGCGAAAAACGTGCTGTCTTCACTTAGAGACTATTTTTACAAAGAAGTAGAGGACTGATGAAACATTATGATGTCACAGGGACATTGACCTTTAACCTTTTGGATATAAAATGTCATCACTTCATCCTATTAGATGTGTGTGTAAAACTTCATCATAATTGTCTCTGCCAGGCAAAAGCCTGGTTGGGAGCATGCAATCACTTCAGTGTGTGCATGCATGCATGTCCGCAGCTAATCTCGCACACTACTGGACCCATCGGCCTGTTTTTCTGTGCACATTCATGTCTGTATGCTGATAGACCTCTGTGATTCACAATTCTTGGAAAAACCTTGATGAACCTTTCAATGGCTCCATGCTGGCAACATCCGTGGCCAGAAACATTATGTTTTCAGGTCATCTCAGTCTTACTAATGTCATATCTCAAGAACGCTCAGAGAATTTCTTCAAACCTGACACAAATGACCAGTTGAACTGAACAATAAACTGATTAGATTTGGATGATCAAAGGTCAAAGGCCACTGTGGCCTCACGTCCATCCCATTCTCATGAATGTCATATGTCAAGAACGCCTTGATGCAATTTCTTTAAATTTGTTACAAATGTCCACTTGGATTCAAGGAAGAACTGCTTAATTACTTAAATAACTAGTTACATGTAAGAAATCACTACTTACATGTAACTAGTTACATATAGTTACATGTAATTAAATTACTAAATAAATATAACTATAATCCATTAGTTACTGAGAAATAAGTAATCAGTTACTAATCAAGATGTTGGTTACTATTGGTTACATTCCTTTCGGGCTCCCTGGTGGAGATCTGAACTCTACTGACTGACCTCCTCTAGTTATCGTATGGATTCCTGAGTTATGACCAACTAGAATTACCGTCTAGTGGACATATGCCTCCACTGACCAGTCAAGTTTCTGTTTACATCCATGTCTGTCCAGACTCCTGTTCAAAGGAATTTAAGAAAAAGGTACAAAGTGTACAAAGCAAGGAAATATATATTTTTTAAAGGTTATCACTATATTAACAATGTATGATTCCAGTCTATAATTTCCAGTGAGAACCATGATGTCTTTGTCATGTCAGAACTAGCAGATGAATTCTTCAGTTATGGTCAAAAGTGTGTTTTGTGAGATCACAGTGACCTTCAATCGCCAAAATCTTAGTTCATCCTTGAGTCCAAGTGGACGTTTGTACCAGATGTAATCTAAGTCCACCAAAGCATTACCAAACTATCACATTTACAACAACGGGACCAACATGAGGTCACAGTGAGCTTGACCTTTGACCACCAAATGTCCAATCAATTCATCCTCGAGTCCAAGTGGACATTTGTGAGTTCCTGAAATATGATGCGCACAAGAATGGGACAAATGCATGGGTAATCTGAAAACACAACACCTCCAACCATGACTGTGACCAGCATGAAGGAATAAAAACGGGTTTTGTGAGGTCACTAAAATCTAATAATTTCCTCCTTTAAGTCTAAGTGGATGTTTGTACCAGATGTAATGAAATTCCCTCAAGTCAGCCCTGATATATCACATTCACAAGAATGGGGCAAAGATGAGATCACAGTGACCCCTGCCAACCAAAATTTAACCAGTTCATCCTTGAGTCAAAGTGGACATTTGTACGAGATTTCAAGACATTACCACAAGGTGTTCCTCAATATCCTGTTTGCAAGAATGCGACAGACAGACAGACGGGCAACCAAGAACATAATGATCCTGCAAGTTTTCTCTGCATGACACATGACCTGCATGAACAACTTCAGTGGTCAAACCTGCACCACAGAGGGGAGGATCTAATTACGACTGCTACAAAACCCAACAAACCTGCCTGGGGCAAGCCTAATATAACCGTATTCTTGGGTTTGACAGTTTTGCTCCTCATTTACATTATCTTCAAACGAGGTACCTGCAAACATGACAAACTGTGTGAGTGGTGCTGATATCAGTAGTTTATTGTATGTTAAGTCCAACACATTCAAAATAGAAAGGAAAAAAGAAAAGAAAAACTAAAAAAAAATAAAATAAAAAAATAAAATAAAAAAAATTCTCCACCTGCAACACTTTTGTA